>APFE030894546.1:8795-40706 GCA_000404065.3 Pinus taeda | reverse complement strand
TTTCTTGAGAGAAGAGCTCAAGAATGTGAGAGAAAGTCATAGAGTCTCTCATGCTTCCATCCAGTAGAATGAGTACATCATCCACAAACAGTAGATGAGTGAGGTAGCATTCTTCGGTTATCTTGAGACCCCTGAGGGTCCCTTCCCTGGTGGCTGATATTATTAGGCGGCTCAAACCTTCCATGACCAGGAGAAATAATAGAGGAGATAGGGGACAGTCGTGCCGCAGTCCTCTTTCAGAGTGAAAGAAGTGTGAGGCTGACCCATTTATCAGGATGCTGAAGGTAGGGGTCGTGATATAGGCCATTATCCAGTTGATGAATGAGATTGGGAATCCCAGATGGATGAGGAGCATCTTAATGTACAGCCAGCTGACCCTGTCGAAAGCTTTTGAGAGATCTATTTTCAGGAGAGTGCTTTTGAGATGTTTGGTCCAGATGGAGTGCAGGGCCTCCTGAGTAGACCCAATGGCTTCATGAATCTGCCTGTCCTCGAGGAATGTGAATTGATGGGGGGCAATGTGAGTGGATAGGATGGGCTTGAGTCTATTGGCAATGATTTTTGAGATGATCTTGTAGAGTACATTACAAAGAGAGATGGGACGGAAATCATCAAAGGATGATGGCATGTCCGACTTGGGGATGAGGGCAATGAATGTAGAGTTTATAGCGTGGTATAAGGACCCCGAAGTCTTGCATTCCTCAATCACACCAATCAGATCCTGTCTTATCTATTCAAAGAATGCAAGATAAAATTCAATCGTCCAACCGTCAAGTCGAGGGCTCTTGTCTCTTTTGAACCATTTGAGAGTGCTTTCCAATTCTTCCATGGTAACCAGGTTCATGAGGTCAGTCGAGTCTTCCTCATTTACAAATATCGGAAAATGTGAAGCCACTTCTATGATTTCAGCCAAGTTTGCCCCCGGGGGGGTCCTGAATAGGCCTCGAAAGTGTGTAGTACCCAGCCGGGAGAGTTTTTTGAAGTTATCAGCCAAACACCCATCTGGTTGGGGCAGGCTCCATATAGTGTTGGCCACTTTCCTCCCTTTTGCAAAGTTGTGGAAGAATCTTGAATTTTCATCCCCTGCTTTTAACCAGATAGCTCTGCTACGGAGCCTAAGGGATTCCTCTTTTTGTCTAAGTAATGTGGCCCTCTGATTTTCAAGATCAATCAAGCGAGCCTTTTCCACTGCCGACCTGAATCCAAGGTTCCTATCATCAAGTAGAGAACTCAGTTCTTCCTCAACAGATGAAAGATGGGCTGAATCCTTTTTGTTCTTCTCCTTGGCCCAGTTTATGACAATATGTTTGAGCTCTGTGAGATTCTTATAGAATCCTCTGGCCAATGTTGCCTCCCTATTGATAGGATGAGTCGTCCAAAACTCAGATACCAACTTGATGAAGTCTTGGTCTTGGAGCCATGTATGATTGAATTTGAATGGTGCCTTTGGTTTGGGCGAAGGCCCAAGGATCTCCAGGTGAATGGGGGAATGGTCCGATAATCCCCCGGATCCTACCCATTGTTTAAAATGGTGAATTTCCTAAATCAGAGGTCCCTTTAGAAGGAATCGGTCAAGTCTGCGAGTCAATGCAACATCACCCACTCTTCTGTTTCACCATGTAGGCATGGGTTTTTTCATGGGTACATCCACAAAGTCAACTTGTTCAAGGGAATTCCTCATAAAGTCAGTGATCATGTCCACTTGTGCCATTGAGCCCCAAGATTCGCGGAATCCCAATGAAAAATTCAGATCTCCTCCCAGGATGGTGTGGCTCGCATTCAGAAGGGATAGGCTTAACAGACGATTCCAAAAGGGCTCTCTGTGTTGACAAGGTCCGTATATGTTCACGATACGGAGTGCCACTCCCAGATCTGCAGAAAAAATATCCGCCCCTAAGAACCCATGACCACCCCGGGAAGAATCAATTCTAATAGTCCTGGGGTTGTATCCAAGTGCCATCCCCCCAGATCGCCCCGAGGCATCTGAGGCCAGAAATTTCCAGCGGGGGGCCAATGTGTTTAGGCATTGAGAAATGTTATCAGCAGGACCCAGTGTTTCTTGGAGAAGAATGATGTCAGGTAGCTCAGTCTCAAATAATCTCCGAATGGCTAGTTTTTTGGGTTCACTGGCCAAACCCGTGCAGTTAAATGATAGGCACTTCATGGAGGACCGCTCCGCGGGGTGGGTGCTGCTCTAAGGACCCCTTCAATGGTAGACTTCCTGCCAGATGCAACCTTCGCACCAGCTCTCCAGATCGCTTTTGAGAGATCAGATTTTCTACCCCTACTGGCTTGATGCCCCATAATCAGGGGGATAATGCCCAAACCCCCGCAGGTTCCTGAAATCAGAGGGCGAGGTTGAAGGGAGTATGGGTGAGATGACCGTGAGGAGGAAGATAATGATGGAGAGGATGGGATTTGGGGAACTGATGGGGGGGCGGTGGAGTCACATAGAGGAGGAGATGACGGGGGGTAATGAGCCATAGTGCATGATGCAGATGCAGATGGAAATGCAGATGAGCATTCAAAAGACAAAGAGATAGGGGTGTGACCAGTACCTGATGTCTGAGCTGTTACCACGGCTGCCCTTGCTCTTGTCAAGGGAGGTGATGATGGTCTCTGCCCCTTCCGCCCTACCTTCGTCAGCGAGTCCTGTGCGGGAGTCGCTCCCTGAGCCGAACGGATGATGATCGGAGTAGTCTCCCTGGTGACCGAGGGTGTAATTTTGGGGGACTCTTCAGGGCCTTTCATAAGGGGGCAATCTTTTGCTAAATGCCCCACTTGATGATATTGGTAGCATCGGAATGGTACGCCCTCGTAGTCTAGTAATTGAATCCTGCTGTAATTCCCCCATTTTAGAGTAATCTTCTTCTCTAACCCATCCCGTGTGTCCAGGTGAACCAGGACCCGAGCTAGGGTTCTCTGCTTTGATTCAATGTACGATCGATCGTGATCTAGATACGTGCTCAACGCATTCCCAATTTTTTGCAGTGCCTCTTCACTCCAGTATTGTAGTGGGAGTCTGGGCAATCGAACCCACAGTGGACCAGCCCCAATCTACTCGTGCTCAGGGTCGAAAAGGGGGCTCCATTGCTTGAGCAATACTGGTGCAGTTTTGATATGCCAATATTTTGCGAGGACTAGGTCAATGTAGTCCTCCTTGGTGAAGTGAAGGGAAAACCAACCACGCGGAAGGATGTGAACCTCTGGAAGATCCTTAAGCAGGCTGCCCCAAATCTCCTCCACCCATTTGGTCAGTCTGTTCACCGTGAAATTGCGTCCCCTCACATGTCCCACCAGAACCGAACTGGCCATGAGCGCCACACCCCCGAAATCTGCTGGATCGCTAAACAGGATCGTGATCTCTTTGTCGGTCGCCTTGATGCACCTTGTCTTCCTTTTCTTTGTGTGGGGGGCAGAGGGATGATCAACCAAGGGGCTAGAGGCACCTTCGAGAGGGAAGGGTTTGACAGGCTTCACACTAACAACAGGGGTACTGAAGCATCCGGAGGGTCGAATCCCCGAGGAAGGGGATGTGAGCAGAGCCGTGTCCTGTGAGACCACAGTCGGAGGCAGGTTACCCTGAGGAAGAAAAGCTTGATCAAAAGACAGAACCTCCGAGGAGAGTGATGCCAGTAACTATTCCGTGCCAGGAGATAACGGAGGGGCTTCCAAACCGGGAGAGAAACCCGAGATCCCAGCAGTGGGAGGGCGGTTAGGGTTAGGGCTAGGGTTTGTATAAGCCGATGAAGGGACCAGGGAACAGTGAGCCGATAGGGAATGTGCGGCTAAAACTGAGGCAGCAAAATATGGAATGTCGAAGATGATGCGGTCCTCTAACGGATCCGCAGAATAATCCACCAGTTCCTCCATGTGCCCATCCATATTGCCAATAGGTGCGCGGTGAATGGTGTAGAGACAGTGATAGAATCCGTGAGGTCAGTGGAAATATGGATGGTGACCGACAAGCCGTGCCTATTGTCTGCGGTGAACCCTCAGCTAGGCGCCTACCCTAATCCCGCACGCTCCTACGGCTCCTGCAGCCCGCGATACGTCCGCATCCTTTCTTCCAAATTGCACCTTATCTCTCTCGACACTTTCATCTACTACATACTTAGTCCCATACACCCATTTACATCTACAGAATTTTGTCAAGCCTCTAGCCTCTCCAACAAGTACATTTAGTTAAATTAACAAATGAATAATTTTATTATATAATTTACCTAATTTAACTAATTTCTTAGAATAATAATAATTAAATATAACAAGAATATTATTGGTTTGACTCGGGTCATTAGGTCAGAATTAGCCGTTGGCAATATAGCCATTGGAGTCTCTACACATACTATTCAACAAGCTAAGCTGGATTGGTTCTGCAACTTGTCCTCACGATGAACCACACTTGTTGGTTCGAAACGCGTCGACAAAATAATATTTATGTGATTTATCAAATGGTCTTTTTCATCACATATTTCTAGTTAATTTTAATCAAAATCAACTAAGGATTTTTAAGAATTCGAATTTAAAATTGTTTAATATACAAAATATGAGAGCTTTTTAATCAATTATGCATTCAAAAATATATTTTAGACAACAAAAAATCATACTCATGCTTCAAATTGTATGCTTAGATTCAATGGTGAAAAGGGTAATTTGGTGGATAAGTTAGACTAAGCCAATGATAATTTATAATTTGAGTCTAATAATTAATAATTAATTTTCATTTTAAAATTTTCCCCTAATAATTAATAATTGGGTTGAGAAGTGGGCATAAGGGAGATGTTGCCACATCACCATTAAATAATATTATATTAAAAACTCAAATGAAAATATAGCGAGGTAGTGACTTCTAAGTCTTGTTTGAGGTGGTATTTAGACATTTGAGTCTTGGGATGAACTATGGGTCTCTAAGAGATGTGGCTTGGAGGCCTTTGAATATATCTAGGAAGGTCACTAGTTCCCCATCCACCATTTATTTTGAAAAAAAAAACTATATTAGAAATAATAGTAAAATAATTAGTTTTATGTTTTGACATTATTCCTTTAATAAAACCTAATCACACTAAGAAGATTAAAAAATCAAATTTCCCTAACCATAGGATTTAAAATTATATAGATAAATGGTCCACATGATCTATACAAGTTTGAAATTCATTTAAGACAAATCTAGGCAACTTATTGTGGCCTAAGGGAGGTGTTATCCCTTAGTGATTTTCATGACTTAAATGGACCTAGACCTCTATGAATCAAGCCACACTTTGGAGTTACAAGTCATCTTAGGACTCAAGTTAGCAAACCAAAAAACAAGTGATATATATAAATGAAAAAAGATTCAAATTTTTATTCATAAAGAAAATCTATTTAATACAATTAAGTTAAAAAAATATTAAAATAATAATTAAAAGTGAAAAATTCAAGTCTCACTAGTACATGTGGTTGAGGATGGACTTTCTTAGCAAGGTGACCAGGGATCAAATGTCATAAGGAACTAGACTATGCCTGTTTCAATTGTATTCATGAGTGTTATATATATAGATATATATATATATATATATATATATTATATAATATAATATATATATATATATATATATATATATATATATATATTTTTATTTTTAAATTAATATTAAAATTTATATAATATATATTAATATATATATTATATTATATATATATATATATATTATATATATTAACTCCTTTATACATTTCATCTATTTTTTAATTTTTGTATATCATGGTGAATTATTAATTAGGTAAATTTATCTAGTCTAGGCCTAATATTAAATCTAGCGGATTCCACAATAAGATGAACAATATATCTTATAGCTTTTATGGAAGATATCCTAGGAATTTATGAGTTAGAAAGACTCAAGACTCCATGATGATGGGGAACCTACTCTTAGAGCCTTGTCATAGTAGACCAAAGATAACACCTTGTCATATTTGAAACGAGATGGATGGGCTAGCATCCCATTGTACCAATCACATGACCATTTCACAATTAGACTTATCTAACATTTGAATATTATTACCAAGGACATATGGATTTGTAGGGTGATACTATATAAAACGTCTTTGAATTTCGTTGGAGTTTTGCCTTAGTTTTGAGGGATGTCCCTAATCTTCTCCTACTTTTGAAACTTCTCAAGTATGAGTTTGTATACATGTTATTGTTTCTTGGATGCTCCTTTTGATCAATATGAAAATGAACATTGTTTGTGGTTTCCATCATGTTTTAACATTTTGGGATAAGGACCTTCTAATGTCAATACCTTAAAATATCTTTCGCATCAAGATCCTCATATTGAAGGAACATACCTAGGGAAATTTTCCATTTCTTTCTCTTGGAAGAAGCCCAAGAAGCCTCACTTCCGATATTTCTTCATTGAAATATATTTATGTGACTAAATTATTAAATTCAAACTATCTTTAATTGGGGAGAAAGAATATTTCCATTTCTTGTCATATGGATTGAGTTATGAATCTAATGGAATATTATTAAATATTTGTCAGGACTAACCTTATAATTTTTTTTTTTTAAATACTAAAAATACAATGATAAGAAAATACCATTGGGAACTCAAAAACTATTAAGAATTATATAAAACTTTCGTTAATTCCACTTCATTGAACATATCATATAATTTACATGTTATTAACCAAAACCATAATGAACTCATACAAAATAGTATTATAACAACATAGGTACCGTTCACAAGGAGACGAGCTTTAACTTGACTTGCTGCTACTTGCCCTCCTTTTTGTAGGTCACCTCCAAGTGTGAATGTCAACGTGCTTAATCCGAATGCAATGACCCACCGTTGACCACCAAACCTACTCCTTGGGTACTCTCCTTCCCCGTGGACCCCCGAGATGTAATGGGGTTGTACAAAGGAGGAATGTAATAGTTGGTAGAGGGGAGCACTCTTTGGCTCAAGAGTCCCCTCTTTAAAGTCCTTTTCCTTACCAAAATCACTATAGCTCGTAGTCACTACTCTGACATAGTCTCATCCATTCAACAATAGGGTAAAATGTCCCTTATCCCATGGTCTACCCCTTCTTTTATAGGAGTCCTCATAGGTGACACTTGGCCTTTCATGCATAATTGATTATTTTTTATAATCCAATAGTTTGATTATTCACCCACCCATGTGTCACTCTCTCATCAAGGATCTCCAAAATTATTTACTTAAATTTTAATTTAAAAATAATATTTTTCCTCACTTCAACAAGATTCTATTTTCTTCTCCTAGTTGTCTCTTGATCCCCCTTTTTACTACTTAATTTATGTTCATTACTAAAGTCAATTTATAAGTCAAGATTTGATCCCCTATCTCCTCACTAATTTAACTCAAGTTATCTCTTAGATGGATATTCTTAAGTTGGTTGTTGCCACATGGAGGTTCTCTAAATTTCTCTAAAATTTAATTTATTAATATTATTTTGAATCACCATCCTATTCTCTTAATTAGGTTTAAATATTTTAGGATTAATAATTATCCATACATTTATGTCCATCTTTCCCCTTTTTACCTAATTAAATTACATTATCTACCTAAAATTTTTGAACATGGGAAGGGTAGAGTTTCTAAGGTAAACTATTTTATTTCTTCCTATGATCCCCTTAACCCTAGTTTTATTATTGATTTAATTACCTCGGTTCTAATCATCATTTACCACTTAATGTGAATTTACATGATTTTCATATCCTCATTATATTTATTAATTAATTTATTTTTAATGATTCCAAGGGTGCCAATTTTGGTCATGCCCTTCCAGAACATCCCTTGAAGTTCCAAGGGTTTCACGCCTAACAGTTTATTTGTGATGCCAAGGGTGCCAAGTTGGTCGTGCCCTTCAAGAAATTCCCTTGAAGTTCTAAGGGTGCCATGCCACTTTCCCTTCAAGCATTTAGTGGTTACAAAGGGAAAGTATAGTTGCAACGACAAAGACCACTATCATCTCTTATGTTGCCTACCATAGTGAGACTAATGGTGGTGGGGATCAAGGAATCCACCTTGATACATGCCCCTGGGTAAAATCCTCATGAGCGACCCTACCTTAGGCCCTGCCCTCATGACATTGTGATCTTCAAAGCGAAGGTGTTTCAACCTTTCCAGCCCAAGTCATGACGGGAGTGCTAGTGGGTGAGATTAGGGACACTGTCCCACCCCTTCCATGCAGTTCCATCCAATTGTACAACCCCATCACCCATATGTGAGTCATTCGTCCAAGCAACTAATATGTGCCTTGAACTACTTACATATCATCAAAATATAGATAAACATATATAGCAGGTTTAAAAATTGACTTAGAATTTCAAAGACAAAATATAAATTTTCATCAAACGAGGTGATGAGAGTTCATCATACGGGAGTGCCTCTCGTGGTTTCCTACCATACTCAATAATCATGAGTAATAAGGTTTCTCATTGTTAGTCTTATCATAATACCATCATCATCACCTAGTCATTTGCATCAATATTCATTGTGAACCAGAACTAATCCAAGTAGGTAACATAGTGGAAACATCCATCATGGATATCATCATCATAACATCAATGGAAGCATACATATCCATCAAATCTATTAACATTGTAACATAAATAGAAAACATACCTACACATGAAAGCTATCATCATCATGATATCAATAGAGAGCATACATATCCTTTATTTCTATCATCATCATAAATTCAATAGAGAACATGCATAAATGTTAATTTACGATCATCATAATACTAGTAGGTAACATACATAATCATTGATGCTATATTCATCATAATATCAATGGAGAACATACATAAACATGACAATCACTAATATCACAACCACCAATAATAGAGTCATGTGTTTGGACCCTCAACTTGAAGTCCTCAAAGAATAAAGTGTGGGCCTTAGGGCTAAATAAATGTTAATGCCATATCACTATCAGTCAACTCGAGCAGGGCACTACAATATTTAATATCACTTTTCTTGGAAGTACAATTCATCTTAGGACTCACGTTATCTGGTAAACTAAAAAACAAGTGATATATATATAGATGAAAAAGGGTTCAAATATTTAGTCATAAAGAAAATATATAATACAATTAAGTTAAAAAATTATTACAATAATAATTAAAAGTGAAAAATTCAAGTCTTACTAGTGCATATGGTTGAGGATGGGCCTTCTTAGCAAGGTGACCCACGATCAAATGTCATAAGGGGAACTAGACTATGCCTTTTCAAAATTTGTAATTCGTGAGTTTATATATATATGTGTGTGTGTGTGTGTGTGTGTGTGTGTGTGTGTGTGAACTCATTTATACATTTCATCTATTGTTTAATTTTTGTATATCATGATGAATTATTAATTAAGTAAATTGATCTAGTCTAGGCCTAATATTAAATCTAGCGGGTTCCACAATAACACAAACAATATATCTCATAGCTTTTATGGAAGATATCCTAGGAATTTATGACTTCAAAAGACTCAAGACTCCATGATGGTGGGGAACCTAATCCTTGAGCCTTATCGTAGTAGACCAAAGATAACACCTTGTCATATTTGAAATGAGGTGGATGGGCTAACATCACATTGTATCAATCACATGACCATTTCACAATCAGACTTATCTAACATTTGAACATGATTACCAAGGACATATGGATTTGTAGGGTGAGACTATATAAAACTTCTTTGAATTTCATTGAAGTTTTTCCTTAGTTCTGAGGGATGTCCCTAACCTTCTCCTACTTATGAAACTTCTCAAGTATGAGTTTGTGTACATGTTATTGTTTCTTGGATGCTGCTTTTGATCAATATGAAAATTAACATTGTTTGTGGTCTCCCTCACATTTTAACATTTTGGGATAAGGACCTTCTAATGTCAATACCTTAGAATATCTTTCACATCAAGATTGTCATATTGAAGGAACATATCTAGGGAAATTTCCCCTTCTTTCTCTTGTAACAAGCCCAATAAGCCTCACTTCCGATATTTCTTCATTGAAAAAGATTTTTGTGACTAAATTGTTAAATTTAAACTATCTTTAATCAAGGAGAAAGAATATTTCTATTTCTTAGCATGTGGATTGAGTTATGAATCTAATGGAATATTATTAAATATTTAATATCACTTTTCTTGGATTTACAATCAATTGGGTTTTTTCCTATAAATAACAGTATGGTTATCTATCCTTGAAAGAAATAAATTTTAGTCATAAAATTTAGCTTTAGGCTCAATTTATATTTATATAAATATTTCTAATTTACACATGGAGTTAATGGAGTTCATGAAGAAATCAAAACCACTCTTTCTTGTGTGTATATTCTCTATCTTCATTTTCTACATGGGTGATATTTCCTATCCTACCTTTTTAATTCCTACATGCAAAATCTATGAAAGAATTGCATAATGCTATGGGTACCTTTATTTTTTTTACTCTAGAGATACTAGATTCACTAACATCTACCTCTCTCTTAGTCTACCTTTATTGTTAATTTTAGTAAGGGTATTCAAAAGAATCATTATGGAATGTGATGATTGTAGTCATATGATTGTAGTCCTAGGTGGCATAATAGCATATTGTGGAGTTCAAAATTTGGAACTTGCTTACCTTCAAGGAGTGTCTGGTGATCGATTGAGTTAATCTACAACATTAATCATGTTTCCCTTCTTGTACTTAATGTTCAAATGGAATTGTTGCATGTATGTGAACCGTTTATGATGGCGATCATCCTACAACTTCCCTTGTGTTTGTATGAGTTGTAGTGGTCAATGGTCTATGTGGATGACACTTTCCTTCCCCATAATGTAATGCTTCCATTGTGTTATGCCCCTATACCAATAGGTGTCATATATCATGATTGGCTTGTTGAGCTTTATAATATGTTCATAGCTTCACTTGTTGCAAAGGGTTTCCATATTTGTAAAAAAACAAAAAAAATTAAAAAATGTAAAAAGGGTATACCCTAAAAGAAAAATCAAATGGTGAAAAGAATAAAAAGATGGTCAAAAAAAAGAAAGAAAATGAACCCCAACAAAAACAAAGACTAGGAAAGTGTGCAAGTCTAAATGCCACTACTTTATTACTGTTGTAGAATAAACAATTATGTGCAGTTTGTCACTTATGCCACAATTTATGAATAGCCAAAGAGTTTAATATTGCCTAATTCATTTTTCAATTTCATGTTGTAGAATTAGAGAGTAAAGATTTGACCAAATAGTTTAATCTTGGTAGATAAGTAGATAGGTAGAATGAAAAAAGAGCTCAACAGTTTAATCTGAGCCCTTGGATGTAACAAGCGTAGACTTAGATAGGCATTACCATGTAAAAGAAAAGAAAGTTTGATAAGGGTATGCTAGTCCAAGTGCACGCTAATAAAGAAGTAAAAATTCTAGGTTAAGTAGGTAGGGTAAGTAGATGATGGTTGCAGAAATAATATGATGAATGATATGTCTAAAATGTGCAAATATTTTTACTTTCATCATAAGGAAAATGGCATG
The DNA here is from genome assembly GCA_000404065.3 of Pinus taeda. NCBI lineage: Eukaryota > Viridiplantae > Streptophyta > Pinopsida > Pinales > Pinaceae > Pinus > Pinus taeda. The sequence continues at coordinate 29,210 of APFE030894546.1, read as the reverse complement.
TATAACATGGAAGGCACATCAGGAAAGCAAAGTTAAAATATTTAACTCCCCTACTCATTTCCCCTAAATTTTTACTAAGTTCCCCTAAGTGCCAAGGTATCTATTAAATTAGAAGGGCTCAAAGCATTTCTCTGACTTCTAGAGGGACTCGACCCTTGGCCCAATGATTTATAAATGCCCAAGTACTTAAGCCCATTTATCAATCATCATATCCCTTTACAAGTCATTCATCCCCTTCATAAAGTTTTCCCTAAGTAAAATCCTATTTTACTTTGGGAAATTAAAATATTTTCACAAAAACCCTCATTATTCACTTAGCCTAAGTTTCAAATATACACATGAAAATGTTTTAGACTTAGCACTTTTCCGTTAAATTTCATATTAAAAACTAACATATTTTATTAAGTAATTCCCTTGTAAAAATTCACCTACTCCCATATTATTTTAATATGTAAAAACCCCAAAAACTTATATACCCCGCCGCTTGGTTAAATATAACCATAATACACCATTAATAGGGATTAATTAGTTAATATGTAACTAGTTAAGAGCCCCGACCCCACCATAATAAAAAGAGGATTAATTAATCCCCACGGTTAATTAATAACTTTCGTAGCCAATCCCATCGCTCCTGATATAATTATAAAAGTCTTTTATTACATCGGGCCGGCCCTCATTAAACTCTAGTCACTATCATCTCCTTGATAGCCGTCCGATCAAGCTCTCCAGATCCAACAACTGTCATGCATATTGCATGACCCTCTGCGACCGACCGTTAGTGCGTGATCGAGAAGTGGTTTTGTGAACAGTGCCCCCACCACGCATCACTCATCATATGGAATCGCGCGGATGAGTCCGAATACCGCCCCCCTCTATGAGAAATGTGATAAAAACTGCCTATGTCCTCCCACTAAACAACAAAACATCAAATCTTCCTGTTGACACCACCTATCCAAAATATTGAAACCTGCCAAATCCTTGAATTTTTATATAAAACAAAGCAAATAATTTTGTCGTTCTATTCTGTGAACACATGCATGCAGCAAACTAAATGATGAAGGTCAACTGGCTTGTACTCCCAACTGCCAACCACCTTCAAAATTTGTAGTTGATGCCACTCAGAGTCCTCCATTCACACCAGTGTACCTACCTTCTACTCTCCATCCCCAAAAGTAGGTATTTACCCAAATTCCCATCAAGAAACCCTCTCAGCACTTGTTTTTGCTGCAAATTAATAGAAAAGAATCCCAATTCACCATAATTCAGTTACCACATTTAAACTTCAAGTTCCCAGACCTTTTGTTTCATCAATATCACTTAAAAAACCCAAAGTTTCGTGTCTGAATCCAAAAGAATTGGAATGGAAACCTCAGTAGCCCTAAATATTGCACCCATTACCACCCCACACCGTGATTTAGACTATCTGCCTCTCGTCGATAAGGATTTCCAAATAAAATACCTAACCATTGATAAAGACCATCTGATAGTGTTTTGTCAGTGCTAAGATAATCATTTGAATGGCCATGATGCCATAGGACTATGGAAATCCAACCTCCCAATGTACTTTCTCTCTTCTGTGCACATTTTTCCTAATATAATTCATTAGTGCCATGTAAATTATGACCCCAAACTCAGAGCAGTGATGTCTCCCAATCAAATAGTCCTCTTCATAATAATTGTTGACTCAGTCAATGAAATGTTGCAATTTCATCCTAGTCAAGCCCTCACCCCCATTTCCCTTCAGGATTTGCTTGAGAAATCAACTAAGTTATCCCAATCTGAACTCAATCGCCTCTACGAGACCTTCATAGTAAAATAACATCAATCTAAACATCCCCCTCCTTATATGTTAGCTTTTTTCATAGATACAGGCAAAATCATAGTTGATATGATAGTTGCAGTCATGGGATTCAACACTAGTGAGTATGTAAATGAGTCGGTCTTAGTTTTTTGTCCATATTTACCCCCATTTAGCCTCGTGCTGTCAGGTATAATTATGCTTCATATATTGCTAAGAAAATCCATGACCAGTTCATGAGACTGGAAAATGAAAAGGTTTTCAAGTACTCCACCTTCATACATCACCTCATCCTCTACTATTAGTACGACAAGTTCCATTTTTGTGTCAAGAAACTTGATACAAAAGGTAATCCAAGGTGAGTAATTTTTTTTACTTCTATCTTCCATGAATATTTTGTCTATAATCAGTTCATTGACAAGTTTGTCCACCGAGCATCTAATTTGCTAACAACAAATCCTCCTCCAAGAATTAATGATGAAATCAAAAGGATCCTTCAATTATAAAAATAGTAAAGAGTAGGTGACTGGTATTTATACCAGAATCACACAGAAATCAGGGTATATGGTTGTGAGCTTCCCCCATTCAAGCTACCAAGATATGTTCCAATGAGACTATTTGCTTTGGAATATTCTAGACAAATGATCAACTCAGATCAAGTTCATTTTACCAAGGATAAGAAGAAAGCACAACTGAGAATTAAGGATCACCTAGGCCTATTCATCCAACAATAAGGAAGAAAGCAAAGCAATAGAAAAAAATATTAGAAGACCACATGAGATTAAGCAAAAGCTTTGGTTGGACTCCATATGACCCTCACAGTTTCATCTGTGATAGAAGAATGAAAAATAGACTATCACCCTATTTTCATCACAGAATCCGAGAAATTGAGCAATATGCCAACGTGGATGAATGGAGGGAAGGGACTCTTGTAGAAATTGGTAGTGATCAAGTCAATGTAGAAAATGTGATGAAATATCTAGAAAAGACACTTGACCTGGATTCTTTTGAACAGGTGCCAGTTGAGACTTCTCACAACCCAGCACCAGAGACTAGTGCCTCAACACTTGATACCTCTCAAAGGCATTCACAGGAGACTAGTGCACCACTTGCAGAACCATCATAGGAAAAAGACCAAGAAACCAGCACTCCTACATCAAGGTAGTCAATCATGTCAAAGCAACCTAAAACTTCTCAAGAGCAGGCTCCAACACAGACCCATCCAACTCAGACTAGCATAGGAGATCCACCAATTTTACACATTCCTCTAAATGAGGAAAAGAGCTTAAAGAGAGACAGGGAAGTAGCTACCCCTGCCAGTGGCCCTTCAGATAAGCCTAGTGCTAAGAAGCACAGGCTAAATCCCTATTGATAAGGGGAAATTTTTGAAGAAACTACAGAGAGTTAGAGAAAATAAGGTGTAGATAGCCAGCATACTTTCCCAGCAGGTGAGACACCTTCTAGATCACAAAGACAGGAGCTGGAAAGACAACAAAGTGCTAAAGTATTATCCTTCGGGCCTTTAGTTCATAAGTCCCTAGACATCAAAGAGAAATTCAAAGAGATAAAGGCCATAAATGAACCATTAAGGACCCAAGTCTACAATTAGTATATGAATATGGCTCCTACTAATCAAACTAGTTTAATGTCAGCCTATGACATCAAAGAAGGTAAGATGGAGATGAGATTTTTTAAGCCCAAAATACAACAGCCTCAAACAATGGAAGACTACCTCAAAACTGATTTTGAGGTCATGGCCAAGGACATTCACCCCCTAGATCAGATTGAATTACATAAACAAACAAGGGAGATGGTGTATTCCACCTTGACAAGTAAAGCCATGATGGCCCAAAGATTAGAGAATTCTTTGAACAATACCACTACTTATCTATAGCTTGAAAGAGCCTCTTCAGAGGCTAAGGACAATACGATCAAATCACTGGAGGAGTTGGTTATTGGATTGGGTCATAACCTAAAAAATGTGAAGGTTGCAGAGGCTTTAATAAAGAAGAAAGATGAAGATATAGCTGCCTTGAGAAAGCAGTTAAAGTTGCCTCCACTAAGACATCTACAAACTGCCAAAGTTATTCAAAAGAAATATGAAGAAGAGCTATGGACTTATTCCTTAAGCTAAATGAACAGTTGAAGGAGACTGAGCAGGAATTAGAAAAATCACTAAGGAGTAGGCAGAGTGAGTTGACCTCTCAACCTCAAAATGTGATACCAGTGGTCTCCACGATAATCCAATCCACACTTGCAATAGCTCTTGCACCAAATATCCCTCCGACCATAGCAGAGACAATTACAGGTGCAAGCATTGGTACAGAAAAGGGAGGAACTTCACGTCTCAGTACTGAGGAGTTAATCAAGTCCATGGAGGAGATGGAACTCCAAGTCTCTAAACTACAGAAGGTAAAAGAAAAATTTATCACTTTAGAGTAGAAATATGATGTTTCAAAGATTAATTTTTCTGAGGAAGTGAGGAAAAATAAAGGCTTGGCCCAGCTAGTAAAAACATTAGAAAAGGATCTCACTTTTGAAAATCCTTTAACTAACATTAGGAAAATTATATTGACAAACAACACCCAATCAATAAATAATGTCTGGAAATCCATACAAATTGTTTTTTAACAGATTGACTTGGTGAAAATGGCTCTTCAAGAGATTCAAAAGACTAAGGAAGAGCTAGGAGGAAAGCCTGAGGAAGCTATCAGGCTAATAAACTTTTTGAACAACAAAAATAAGTACCAGCTAAAAGATATGAATATTGAGGATAGAACTGCAACTATCCCAGAAATCAAGAAGGTATTGACCAAAAGGTCTCTGATGCGGAGCTTAGAAAAAGGATGTCAAAATATGTAGGAGGATATTGATGAATTTATGGAGAAGTTTGGCATCTTATAGAGAAAAGGACGTCCTAGTCCTCTAGTGATTAATGATAAATTGATGAGGTATGTGGATAATATTGAAAAGTTGAGTCAATATGAAAATAACCACATGAGTTCATCAACTAGTGCATCTGCACCAAAAGCACTCCCTACAGGCAAAGGCAAAGTTATCTATGACAGTCTAGAGAATTTGTTTCATGTTGAGCATGAATTAAAACACTTGTTTCCAGTACAACCTAATTTTGTTAAATACACTGAGGTTGATGAAATCTTTAGGAAGATTCAAAGGACCAGAATACCAAGGGAAGATTGGTGGACATATATGACAAATATTTTATAATTTACCTTGGTAAAAAATTAAATTTTTAGTATTTATCATAGACAATTTTGGTAAAAGAAGGTGAACAAGGATAAAGCAGGTAAAGAGTATGAGAACAGGTCAAGGAGTATCAGTAAGAAGATAAAAAGCAAAAATCCAGCATAGAATTACGAGCAAGACAACAAGCTGCTCAAACATAGGGCCTGCCTCCAGCTCATTCACAAAAACATGGGCAACAAACCATCAGATCACTTTTAGTTCTATCTTCGAGACCATTTGTCTCTACTTTTATGTAACATATAATTAGTCTTCCTAGATTATATCTCTCTTAGTTATGAGATATTTTATTGTAAATCTTTGTATAAGTACTTCCTCATTCAGAGTACTGAGTGTGGATTCTTTTACATTTCTATAGACTTATTATTTTGGAATAAAAGTGCTCTTGGACAAACTCTTGTATGGCTGGCTAGATGAAGAAATAAAGCAAAGGACATTTTACAGGATTCATGTGTGAAGCGTTGGACAAATAAGTATTCTACATCTTATGTCTTATTGTTTTCTAGTTTAATATTTCATATTGTTTCATTTTTGAATAACAAACGAAAAAGTATATTTCAGAAATTGCTTCAGTGCAATCTGTCTTTAAAATTGTTTTATTCTAAATGTTTTTTTCTAAGCTATAATAGGTAGAGAATTCTTAACTGCTCATTTCTTCTTATTTTATCATTGTGGTCATCTCAATAAAAAATTATTAATTGTTTTTTATTAGTGATCACCCATTTTCCCTCAAATTGAAATTTGCTGAAGGATTCTTAATTTCCTTTCTTGCTTTTCAAGACCATTTCACCCCTTTAAAGCTATCATTTGTGCCTCGTTTAGCTATCTTTCCCTATAAAGCCCTCTTTTGTTGAAATGACCAAATCTAGTTTAGCCATTTGCAGTTGACTCCATAGCCCAATGGACTAAGATACTCTGTTCTATCCATCTGCCCCAGAATTCCACCACCAAACACAATCAAAACCCTCAAGCTTTCATAACTAGCCTAATATCCTATAAAACAAAGCTAAATCTTAAAGAGAGAGTCCTCTTTGAGTATATATTGGATAGATTATGTACTTAAAAATTGGTTTGTGGTTAACCCTTTCCTTCTTCTAACAACTTCAAGGAAAATCTGAGTGATAACATAGTGGTGACTCCACTGGGGACACCAAATCCTCAGTCATAACAAATCTTTAAGAAAGTTTAAAACCATAAATCTAAAGCATATTAAAGAGGTCATAGAAGTTGTTTTGGTATTAGTTAAGAAAAACCAAAAACAAAACCTAAAAATCTGGCTTCAGAAAGGACTCGTTATACTGGAGCTCATCCTGATTCCAATCCACCACAAATGCTTGAGAACCCCAATCTGAACCCTAGAATTCTTAGCAGACAAGAAAGTGAAGGAAGTTCTGATAGTCCTCAGCCCACCTTCACATCATCATCCTATCCTGCTAGGTGGATTTATCTTGAAGATCAACCCTTTGACGAATATTCTAAGACCTCCTTGTTTAGGACTTCATCTGATTTTGAATTAATTGACCTAATCCCAGACCCATTATTCATCGAAGAATTACAGCTTCAAGCTATCAATTGGTCAATTGATAGACATTGGCAGAACTCATTACATTCTGATATTACGATTGAAGGATCACCTAATCCCTTTGTAATTATTGCTGCCTCTATAAGCTCATCATTGTTTCCTCATACATCTCAACCTCAAGCCACTCTACATCAGACCACTAATTCTAGCCCTCCATCCACAACCCAAACACCCACTGTTATTCCAACCCTAGTTGTTGTTTCACCATTACCTACAACAATGGCAAAAACGTATACCACCCTAGTACTACGAGGAAACTTAGGTACCATGCCCCAGGATTACCAAAGTAAGATCACTCAGTTTGATGGTACTGGTACCTATACAACCCAACAACACACCAAGAAAATGACTGATTATTTTGAAATTTATGAAATAGATGTTGATGATGTGAAAATGATAATATTTGTGCAGACTTTAACAGGGGAAGTCAAAACCTGGTTTAGAGGTTTAGTAGCTAATAGTATAGACAGCCTAGAAACTATCTATAGACAATTTCTGAACTGATGGGAGAAAAGGAAAGGTCCTCTTCAAATTCTATCTGAGTATGAAATCCTAAAGAGAGGAACACTAGAAACTATGCAGGATTACTACACTAGATTCAACAATGTGTATAAAGCCTTCCCTCAAAACCTTAGACCCCCACCTGATTTAACCTTAATCAAATTCTTAAATGGATTTGATTCTAAAATAGCTTTCTAGCCGAGAGAACGAGCCCCTCGTACTTTGCAAGATATGAAAAGCATAGACGTGAGTGTTGAAGCCAATTTGATGTCTAAAAGATGCAAGGCTAGGAGTGGAAGGAGAATACCATTAAAGGAAGAAGCCTCACCCTTCGAATAGAAGCTAGATGCCATAATTAAAGGGATGGATAGAATAGGAGATAGAGTGGAAACAATTGAAAGGAAATCTCCTTGGGATGGTCAGCCAACCAACACAGGGACAAATCCTAATTTTAGAAAAACTCAAAACCAGAACACTGGGAAGATTGGCCCAGACCAAAACATTAGACCCCCTTTCCAGGAGAATTATGCAGAAGCTTCCAACTCTGAAAATCCAGTAGAAGATATTCAAATAAATCTGATGGGACTCAGTAACGAAAAACAAGCTTTCTTGAATAAGGAAAATCAAGACTCCCACATTCTTAAATAGTTTCAAACTCAGTCAGGTGAATCATTTGACTTCAAGGAAGGATATGGCACATCCATCTTTGAGGTGCATAAGCAATACAACCTAAGAAGTAGGAAAATTGATGTTCCTGAAACAAACAAGCAAAAGGTTCCAAAACAACCAATAAAAGGTAAGACAGTCTCCACACCTGTACATATTCTTTCTAGATGAAACACTAATCCTTCTAACCCCATAATTGAAGATGTCTTTGATAATCAACCAAATAATAAACATCCCTACACTTCTCTTCCTTCTAAGGGAAATGTGGAAGAACCTCCAGAATTTGATTTAGAGGAACCAGCAAACAATGATTCAACTCCTGAAAATGAGAAAAGAATAGAAACTACAGAAAACAAAGAGAATACCGTTGTTCGAAATCCAAAATTCCAAGTAGAAAAACCCTTTAATCTGGAAAATGAAGTAGGTAAGCTAAAAATTGTTGTTCCATTATCTGAATTAGCTAAACATGATGCCTACCAAACTCAAATCAATAGATCACTGAAAATTACTCGCACTAAAGACTTATTTAATGTTTTTGATGAAGAGCCCAAATTAATCTTTCGCCCAGAAGTGAATGGAAAACCATTAAAAGGAGGAATTCCTCCTTTCTATGTGAACTTAAACATACATGATAAGTTTCTTCACAATGCCATGTTTGACTCTGAGTCATCTCATAACCTCATGCCCAAGTCTGTAATGGAAAAGCTAGACCTAGACATCACTAGACCATACAAAGATCTCTTTTCTTTTGATTCTAGTCAGGTGAGATGTTTCAGATTGATAAAATACTTGTGCGTCTCATTGGTTCAAAACCCTACAAAAACAATCTTAATGGATATAGTGGTAGTAGATATACCACCAAAATATGGCATGTTATTATCTAGATCCTGAGGTGCTAAACTTCAGGGATCTCTTCAATTGGATATGTTACATGATATTATTTTGGTTTTTGTCCAACCAAAGAAACTATACAGAGAAACATTGATGAAATATGTAGTAAGTAGTCAGAAAAGACCACAAAATTTCCCCATCTACTTAGTACACTTCGATATGGACTCATTCATTATTTATAATGCAGAAACCAATCCTTCCAATACCTTAGAAGTTTTAGAAATAGAGCCAAAAGAACTTAAAAAAGAAAAATCAAGTGTTCAGATTCAGGAAATATCAAATACCAAAGAAAAACTAGATGAGAATGAAAAACCAAATCCCACTATTAGACAAATTCCTACCACCCTTGACGCCAATTATGAGCATGAAAATATTTGGCATTTAGAATTTGATGGCTCAGTCAATAAACTAGGGGCAGGAGCAGGAGTTTGGGTGTACAATTTATAAAACGATCATGGTGAAGGCCATGCCTACAGATTAAATTTTAAGTTCACCAATAATATGGTAGAGTATGAGGCTCTCTTGCTAGGTCTTAAACTTGTCAAAAGATTAAGAGCAATCAGGGTGTCTGTCATAGGGGATTCAGAATTAATCATTAAATAGATCAAAGGAAAATACTTAACTTGGGATCCTAGATTAGGGTATTATAGAGGAATAGTCATAGAAATTCTCAACACTTTTCAGGAAACTCGTCTTGCTACAATCCCTAGAAAACACAACTTGCAAGCCCACAATCTGGCAATGTTTGCCAGCACCTGCAAATTACCTTTCGAACCTAATCATTAGTTTACTACTAAAATTAGGCATAGACCAACAATACCTAACAATATGAAGAATTGGCAAGTTTTTGATAGTGATGAGTAGATCAATAACTTTTTAACTTTAAATGAAGATTTTTCTAACAGTTTTATAGATTTAGATATAGTTATTAATCCTAATCAGATAGTTGATGTAGAAACAAATAGTTTAAAGGAAAATTCAATTAATATGCTTCATCCCACAAAATTCACACAAAAAGAAGTTCAAGGCCTGAAACAAATAGACCTAGATGAAATAATTGATGAGGAAAGAGAGGTTATTAACCTAAAAGACAATCATTTACCAAAAAGATTGACTCTTCTAGAAGATCTGTTTGATTCCAATGACATTCCCAAGAAACCTAAAATGGAACCATTAAAAGCAGATATTGAAGAGTACAACTTAGGAACTCAAGATAATCCAAAAATGATAAAACTGTAGAAATCATTACTTCCTGACTAGAAGCTAAAATATGTTGAACTTATGAAGGAATTCCAAAATGTTTTTGCCTAGAGTTATGAAGATTTCAAGTCATATGACACTTCCATTATTCAACACAATGTACCTCTGAAAGAAAATCAAACTCCCTTTAAACAAAAACTTTGAAAAATTAACCCTCTGTTGTTACCTTTGATTGAAAAAGAAATTAGACGCATGTATGAAGCATGGATTATTGCCCCTATTATATTTTCAAAGTGGGTGTCTAACTTGGTATCTACTAGGAAGAAAACTGGGGAAATAAGGTTATGTGTTGATCTGCGAAATGTGAATAAGGTCTCTATAAAAGATAACTACCCTTTACCCAAGATGGATCATATTTCGCAAAGGGTAGTGGGTTCTTCTATAATTTCACTTTTAGATGGATTTTTCGGATATAAATATATCTTTGATCATCCTGATGACCAAGAGAAAACTGCTTTTCCAACACTATGGGGCACATTTATGTATATCAATATGCCATTTGGACTAAAAAATGCTGGAGCGACCTTCCCAAGGGCAATGAACATTGCATCTGCCAAAGAAATTCATGATTTTATTGTTATATATCTGGATGATCTAACTATTTTTTCTAAATCACATTAGCAGCACTTGGACCATCTTAGGCAAGTCTTTTTAAAATGCAAAAAATATGGTATTTCTTTGAATCCAAAGAAGTCTTTGTTTAGTCTAGAGGATGGTAAACTTTTAGGTCATATCATATCCAAGGATGGCATTTGAATTGAACCTTCCAGAATCAATGCTATTCTACAGATACTTCATCCAAGAAGTATCAAAGAACTTCAAGCTTTCCTAGGGAAGATAATTTTTTGAGAAGATCCATTTCTAACTTAGCAGAACTCATTAGATTACTAAATAACATGCTAAAAAAGGATTCAAGTATCAAATGGACAGTAGAGGCCAAGAAATCATTTGAAGAAATTAAAATGGCCTTAACCAGAACACGGTCCTCACCAGTCCACAATTTGATAGAGACTTCATCATTTTTTCTTTTGCATGAGAACACACTATAGCAACTTTTTTATTACAAAATGATGATGAGGGATGTGAAAAACCTATAGCGTTTTTTGGTCAAACACTCAAAGATGCGTCATTAAAATACAAAATCATGGAAAAGAGATATTTTTCACTTGTAAAAGCCATTAAAGACTTTAGAGTCTATATATTATACTCTCATGTGATAGCTTATGTACCTAATGCAATTGTCAAAGACATCCTAACTTAGGGTGGAATTGATGGCAAAATAGATAAATGGATTGCTACCATATTAGAATATGATATAGAGATAAAACCTACAAAACTGATAAAAGGACAACGATTGGCCAAACTCATGGCAGAAACTAATTGTCAAGCCCTGGACATAAATGAACTGGATAACTAGCAGGAGATGGCAACTCCACAAATCAGCCAGGCCTTTTCAGACTCACCTTGGTATCTTGATGTAATTTATGTTCTACAAAAACTACAGGCTCCTCCAGGGTTATCCAGAACCAAGAATAGGTTTTTAAAAATGAAAGCTTTAAGGTTTTGTATCTCAGATAGTACTCTTTTTTGGAAAAATCATGAAGAAATTTTATTGAATTTTTTATTAAAAGATGAAGCTGACAAGGCTCTCCAAGAATTTTATGCAAGAGACTGTGGTGGACACCTTCATTGGAAATCAACTGTAGATAAGATTCTAAGGGCTAGATTCTATTAACCAACCTTGTTTGCAAAAGTGAAGAAATTTGTGACTTCTTGCCATAAATGTCAAATTATTGAAGGAAAAAGAAATATGTTACCTTTACCCCTAAAACCTATTTCCACCGAGAAACCTTTTCAACAATGGGGTCTTGACTTCATTGGAGAAATCCATCCACCTTGTTCTGACCAACACAAATGGATACTCGCTGTCACTGACTATTTTATTAAATGGATAGAAGCTATCCCCTCTGGACAAGCCAATGACACAGTGATTATAGGTTTCCTAGAAACCAATATATTATCAAGGTTTGGTTGCCCCACTAAAATCATTACTGATAATGTTGCAGCTTTCATATCAAATAAAATGATCAGTTTTTGTAACAAGTATCACATTACACTGGGCCATTCCACAACCTACTACCCACAAGGGAATGATCTGGTTGAATATTCTAACAAGAGTATCATTAATATCATCAAAAAATTGTTAGAATAAAACAAGAAAACTTGGGACAAGAAACTGATAAACGCATTATGGGTGGGCAGGCTTACAACTAAAAAATCTATTAGAACCAGTGCTTATGAGTTAGTATATCGTATGGAAGTTGTTTTTCCTTCATCATTAGGAGTTCCTATCATGAAAATACTCCAAGAAGCTCAAATTGAACCTAATGATATTCAAAGAAGGATAAACGAGACCATTAATTTACAGCAAAATAGAGAGGAGGTGTACCAAAGATACCAAGTGTTGCAGGAAAAACTTAAGAAGATATTTGACAGAAGAACCAAGGCAAAAGATTTCTACCTTAGAGACAAAGTGTTAATATGGGATTCAAGAAGCAAGGATAAGGGGAAACATGGGAAGTTTAGCTTCTTATGGAAAGGACCATACATCATCTATGCTTTCAAGGGAAATAATACATCTTTTCTTAAAGAGTTAGATGGTACAGAAGCATAAGAAGGACCAGTGAATGGTCAGATGTTAAAACATTACTTTGATCCTACTTATTAATGTTACCAATTTCTTCATGTACATATTATATCCTTTGTAATGTCACAATTTTGATTAGACAGTAACCTTTTCGAGTTGAAGCCCGAAGACAAGGCCCTAAGCTTTAGACGTATCACTGTCATACATACAATAAAGCAACAAAAAAGAGAAGATTGCATAGCACATTCAAAGTCATTAAGAGGCCACTGATCTACTTTTCTTGAATTTCCACCAAGAAAATCCATCCCCAAGTGGAGCCATTGTTATGCCCCTATACCAATAGGTATCATATATCATGATTGACTTGTTGAGATTTATAATATGTTCATACCTTCACTTGTTGAAAAGGTTTTCCATTTTTGTAAAAAATAAAAAATAAAAAATTAAAAAATGTAAAGAGGGTATACCCTAAAAGAAAAATCAAAGGGTGAAAAGAATAAAAATATAGTCAAAAAATGAAAGAAAATGAACCCAACAAAAACAAAGACCAGAAAAGTGTGCAAGTCTAAATGCCACTACTTTATTACTCTTGTAGAATAAATAATTGTGTGCAGTTTGTCACTTATGCCACAACTTATGAAGAGCCAAACAGTTTAAGCTTGGCTAATTTATTTTTCAATTTCATGTTGTAGAAATAGAGAATAAAGATCTGACCAAATAGTTTAATTTTGGCAGATAAGTAGATAGGTAGAATGAAAAAGGAGCTCAACAGTTTAATCTGAGCCCTTGGATGTAATAAGTGTAGACTTATATAGGCATTACCATGTAAAAGAAAACAAATTTTGATAAGGGTATGTCAGTTTAAGTGCACCCTAATAAAGAAGTAAAAATGCTAGGTTAAGTAGGTAGGGTAAGTAGATGATGGTTGCAGAAATAATATGATGAATGATTTGTCTAAAATGTGCAAATCTTTTTACTTTAATCATAACGAAAATGGCATGTATCACATGGAAGGCACATCAAGAAAGCCAATTTAAAATAATTAACTCCCCTACTCATTTCCCCTAAATTTTCACTAATTTCCCCTAAGTGCCAAGGTATCTATTAAATTAGAGGGGCTTACAGCATTTCTCTGACTCCTGGAGTGACCGAACCCTCGGCCCATTGATATATAAATGCCTAAGTACTTAAGCCCATTTATTAATCATCATATTCCTTTATAAGTCATTCATCCCCTTCATAAAGTTTTCCCTAAGTAAAATCCTATTTTAGGTAAGGAAATTAAAATATTTTCACAAAAAGCCTCATTATTCACTTAAACTAAGTTTCAAATACACACATGAAAATGTTTTAGACTTAGTGCTTTTCTATTCAATTTCATATTAACAACAAATTTATGTTATTAAGTAATTCCCTTATAAAAATTCACCTTCTCCCATATTATTTTTATATGTAAAAACCCCAAAAACTTATATACCCCACCCCTTGGTTAAATATAACCATAATACACCATTAATAGGGATTAATTAGTTAATCTATAACTAATTAAGAGCCCCAACCCCCGCCATAATAAAAAGAGGATTAATTAACATCCACGGTTAATTAATAACTTTCCTGACTAATCCCATCACTCCCAATATAATTATAAATATTTTTAATTACATCGGGCCCGCCCTCATTAAACTCCAGTCACCATCACCTCCCCGATAGCCATCCGATCAAGCCCTCTAAATACGACGACTGTCATGCATATCGCACAATGCTCCGCGACTGAACCTTGGCGTGCGACACAAAGCGGTTTTGTGAATAGTGCCCTCCGCCATCCGTCGCTCATCATATGGAATCGCATGGATGAGCCCGAATACCGCCCCCCCTCCATGAGCAGTGTCATAAAAACCACTTACCGCCTCCCACTAAATGACAAAATATCAAATCTTCTCATTGACACCACCCGTCAAAAATCCCGAAACCTACCAAATCCTTGACTACATATATAAAACAAAACAAATCATTTTGTCGTTCTATTCTATGAACACATGCATGTAGTAAACAGGATGATGAAGGTCAACTAGCTTGTACTCCCAATTGCCAACCACTTTCAGAATTTGCAGTTGACGCTGCCCAGAGTCCTCCATTCACACCATTGTACCTACCTTTCGCTTCCTATCCCCAAAAGCATGTATTTAACCAAATTCCAATCAACAAACCCTCTGAATACTTGTTTTTGCTGCAAATTAATAGAAAAGAATCTCATTCTTGTTATTCCTTACAAGAAGTTTAATGTAGTTGAGAAGAGGCATAGGTTGCAGCCTCGAGATCAATAAAATAGAGGTGAAGGTGGGAGACATTATAGTGTTGGATATGTGGGAAGGAGAATTTCAAGAAGGATTGTCCATCATATCAGGGTGTTAGACCTCAAATTTATAGTGCTCAGGATGTTCATATAGTTGGGGATGGTGGATAGAAAATTCCTTGAATCTATGTAGCATTGGATAGCAGGCAAGCATATCACTAGGCATCTATTATTAAGATGGACAGTAATATTTGTGATCCAGTTATTTCTATTTTTATTGATCCTGGATCAAATTATAGTAATGTTAACCCTGAACTAGTGGATAAAAGTGTGGTTTGAGAAAAGAAGTGCATGTAGATTCTTGGTTAGTGCAGTTAGCGACAATTACTAAGAAAAGAGTTCATCATTGGGCAAGAGTTTGTGCATTCGAGTTAAATGGTACACCTACATCAACACATCTGAATTTACTTTCAAGGGAAATAATACATCATCTATGCTTTCAAGGGAAATAATACATCTTTTCTTAAAGAGTTAGATGGTACAAAAGAAGAAGAAGGACCAGTGAATGGTCATATGTTAAAACATTACTTTGATCCTACTTACTAATGTTACCATGTTCTTCATGTACATATTATATCCTTTGTAATGTCACAGTTTTGATTGGACAGTAACCTTTTCAAGTTGAAGCCCAAAGAGAAGGTGCTAAGCTTTAGAAGTATCACTATCATACATACGATAAAGCAAAAAGGAAGAGAATATTGCAGAGCACAGTCAAAGTCATTAAGAGGCCACTAATCTATTGTTCTTGACTTTCCACTAGGAAAAGCCATCCCCAAGTGGAGCCACTGTTATGCCCCTATACCAAATGGTGTCATATATCATGATTGACTTGTTGAGCTTTATAATATGTTCATACCTTCACTTGTTGCAAAGGTTTTCCATATTTGTAAAAATAAAAATAAAAATAAAAAAATGTAAAGAAGGTATACCCTAAAAGAAAAATCAAAAGGTGAAAAGAATAAAAAGATGGTCAAAAAAATGAAAAAAAATGAACCCCCAAAAAAACAAAGACCAGGAAAGTGTGCAAGTCTAAATGCCATTGTTTTATTACTATTGTAGAATAAACAATTGTGTGCAGTTTTTCACTTATGCCACAATTTATGAATAGCCAAACAGTTTAAGCTTGGCTAGTTCATTTTTTCAATTTCATGTTGTAGAAATAAATAATAAAGATCTCACCAAATAGTTTAATCTTGGCAGATAAGTAGATAGGTAGAGTGAAAACGGAGCTCAGCAGTTTAATCTGAGCCCTTGGATGTAATAAGTGTAGACTTATATAGGCATCACCATGTAAAATAAAATAAAGTTTGATAACGGTATGCCAGTCTAAGTGAACCTTAATAAAGAAGTAAAAATGCTAGGTTAAGTAGGTAGGGTAAGTAGATGATGGTTGCAGAAATAATATAATGAATGATATGTCTAAAATGTGCAAATATTTTTACTTTCATCATAAGGCAAATGGCATGTATCACATGGAAGGCACATCAAGCAAACAAAGTTAAAATAATTAACTCCCTACTCATTTCCCCTAAATTTTCACTAATTTCCTTTAAGTACCAAGGTATCTATTAAATTAGAGGGGTTCAGAGCATTTTTCTAACTTCTGGAGGGACTGGACCCTCGGCTCAATGATTTATAAATGCCTAAGTACTTAGCCCATTTATCAATCATCATATCCCTTTATAAGTCATTCATCCCCTTCATAAAGTTTTCCCTAAGTAAAATCCTATTTTACTTAGGGAAATTAAAATATTTTTACAAAAACCCTCATTATTCACCTAGCCTAAGTTTCAAATACACACATGAAAATGTTTTAGACTTAGTTCTTTTCTGTTCCATTTCATATTAACAACTAACTTATGTTATTAAGTAATTCCCTTATAAAAATTCACCTACGTACTATTAAACATATTGGCTAGTACAAGAGCTAGGGGGTTATAATTCCCTTCGAGTAGAACTTGGAAAATGAGAGAAGGTTGTAACCTTATGTAGGTAGAAGCCTATATACCGGTATGATTCTACATTAGTACAATATTGTAAATAGATTTTTTTATTATTAAAAGAAGACAGAGACGACAACAGCAGGTGGTTTTTACCCACATTGGGTTTCCACCTTAAATTTTGGTGTTCATGTGTGTTTCTTATGTGTGATGCTTTATTCTATTTTTACTGCACTATCTAATAAATCTTTGATATACTAGTTTAAGCTCAACACATGATAAATTGTCTAAATCACAAGTTCTCTGCATATGCGCTAGTTTCTTTAAGCACAGTCACGTGTACACTCTATTTCACTTCGTTGAAATAGCATATATAAATTTGTTTGGGAAATAAAATTATTTATCTGATATATTGATTCACCCCCTCTTAGTATTATTTCCAGCAAGAGGTATGTTACTTGGGGCATGTTCTTTCCAAGGAAGTCATAGCATTTGATCTGAAAAAGATAAGAGATATCATCGAAAGTGTGGCTCCTATCAATGTGGATGAGGCTATATCATTCATGGGGTTAGCAGGTTACTACATGAGGTTCAACAATAAATTCTCACAAATTTTATATCTTATTACATCACTGAAGAGGAAAGGAAAGAAATTTGAATGGACAAAAGAATGTGTAATGAGTTTTGAGTAGTTGAAGCAGTTATTAACAAATGCTCGAGTTCTCAAGATTGTTGTTCCGAATAAATAGTTGTGGTGTGTATAGATGCTTACAAGAGAGAACTTGATGGAGTCCTAATGAAGGAGGTACAAGTAGTATGCTACAATTCAAGGAAACTAAATGACCACATGCAGAACAATGTGGCACATGATCTTCATTTGGAAATGATCATACATGCATTGAAGATGTGGAGGCACTATCTTCTTAGCAGGAGGTTCATTCTTATGAGTGATCACAGTCGTTTGAGGCACTTGTTTTACCAACCAAATCTAAATACCAGGCAAGCTAGATGGTTGGCCATGCTCAGTGAGTTTGAATTCGAGATCAAGTACATTAATGGAAAGATGGTTGCAGATGCTCTTAGGAGAAGGATACACCTAAATCATATAGAAACTATGAGTTCATATGGGATATAATTATTGGATTGGATCTTATAGACATGAAAAAAAGATGATAGGTACAAGGATCTTAGGAACAGGTTACAACAGTAGGGTACAATTGAATAAGATTTGGAATATCATTTCACGATATATGATTTGGTTAGATTTAGAGACAAGATCTATGTTCTGAACAACAATGAGATCAAGAAGCTTATCTTGAGGTAATTTCATGTTCAGTTGTATTCAAGTCATCCAGGATATTAGAAGACATTGACAATGCTACTATTGGCCAAATTTTGAAGAAGGAGGTGGCAGAGTTTTTTACGAGATGTTTGGATTTTCAATAGGTAAAAGCATAATGTAAGCATCCAAGTGGGTTATTATAGTCGATCTTATGGGATTCCTTACATTGGGGAAATTGGTCGCTCCATTAAGAAAGGAATTCAATAGAATGCAATAGACATTAAACACAATCACTCTCCCTCTTCAACTATAGATGAACATGCTGAGAAATATAAACACCATGTCTGCAATGAGAATTCTCATGTCATCATGAGGATTGATCACTTCTATCACAGGAAGTTAAGAGAAGCCATCAAGATTGAGAAACATGTGGTTAGTATCAATAAGGACGATGGTTGGAAATTGAGTAAGAGTTCGATTTCTGTTATTCCCCTTTTTCCTCATTCTTCTTTATTTTTGTTGTTTTCTTTACTGTTTCCCTTGTTGTTCCTTTTTTTTAATAATTAAATTTATTTTATCTTTTCATGTTTTTATTTATAAGCTATTATCTATTTATTTTATTCTATTTATTTATTTATTATTCATTTATTTATATAATTAATTATTTATTATTTATTTTTCCTTAACTAATTAATGATCCTTTTAGGGATTTTTCTTGTAAATAAAAGACCAACTTCAAATAATTGATTAATATTATTAATTATAATTTACTTTTTGATTTAATTATTTTATAAATACACATATGACAATTTGAAATAAAGGATTATATATTTATTTTTTTATATTAATATATTGACCTACTCTCTTATCAAACATTCAATTTTTTTTAATTAAAATACTCTATTCTCGTAACAGCTATCTCTGGAACTAGATGCATCTCTTCTAGTTAAATAAGTTGATAGAATGATTTTTTCACCTTTGTCCTGAGGATGAACCACATTAAATGGTTTGAAACGCCAATCAAAAACATGAAATATTATTAATTTGAAAGTCATTATCAAATCCATCATCATTGTCTATCAAGGCATATATCCTACCTAGGTATTCATACGATATGTCCTTTTAGGATAATTCTTATCTTGGAATAAAACATCCTCAAGGAATTTCCTCTTCGAGTACTCTTACCTATTGGATTCCCTACCACATCTTCAAAGAGTATCAGATTATTACCCAATCCTCCATTTTTTCTTCACAACATGAAGACAAAAATGATGTGTCTGTCTCTCCTCATGGTATTCACTAAGAATTATGGTTGTTAGTCCTAGTCTAGTGATGACACATGAAGTAGAGAACCATATCTTTCACTCCCTCTTAACGAGGGAGGATCATCTCATTCCTATAAAAGGAATATACCAAGCTCCCTCTTAACTAGGGACTTGTTCCCAATATCGGCTCTTTGGTGGAGATCATGGTACTATCAGCTACTTTTAGAGCTCCTCTTTTCGATGTCATGAACTTCATCTTATTCATTATAGAGCCTTCATCTTCTAGTTCTTCTTCGTAGGGAATCAACCATCAATCACTTCCCTTCAATGAACCATAGGGTTGAACCAATGGGCACGTAATCCTTCTCATAGTGATATTTGTGTCCACGACTACCTTCTCCTTTGTACAACGACATTTTCCAAGTCATGCCTCTTTCAATATCTTCTTATCCAATCTCATGAGTACTAGTTGCAAGTGACATCTACAAATCTCTTTCAGAAACCTTGTTTCAACCCAACTAGATGATTTCAAAAATCAAAGCAAACATCAAATCAAAATTACATTTTATGATGGCATTTCATCATGACATCTTTCTTCTTGCAATATCAACATCCTGCACATTCATAAGCACATCTCCAATACATTCAATTTTAAGGGTCTCCTTCCTTTACATACTTTATCTGTAGGTTTTAACCGTGTACAGAAACTACCTACAAAGGAATTCTCAAAAACATAAAATATATAATGGTGAGAACATAAAACAAATATAGACAATGATTCTCCGCTAGATACCAAAACCAAGACTACCAGATTTATTTTTCATTATATTCCTTTCAATGTTACAATACATATATATACATGTCGAAGCATTGATAAACCCCAATCCATTTAACCCTATATTAGAACATCATTGTAGCTCCCTTGACCATATATACAAAATACTATGGGAAAAAAAACATTATGCC
>APFE030894536.1:117163-129056 GCA_000404065.3 Pinus taeda | reverse complement strand
TTGGTTGAGCTACCAAAAGGTAAAAAAGTCATTGGAGTGAAATGGGTTTACAAGACCAAGAGCAATGCTGAAGGCAAGATAGAAAGGCACAAGGCAAGGCTGGTTGTCAAAGGGTACGAGCAGCAGTGTGGGAGAGATTATGAGGAGACTTTCACACCAGTTGCAAGAATGGAAACCGTGAGAGCAGTGCTGTCCATTGCAGCACAAAACAAATGGAAAGTCTACCAAATGGACGTGAAGTCAGCATTCCTAAATGGAGTGTTAAAGGAAGAGGTTTATGTTGAACAGCCTCTAGGCTATGAGAAGAAGGGTGAAGAGCACAAAGTGTGCAAATTGAAGAAAGCTCTTTATGGGCTGAAGCAAGCGCCAAGAGCATGGTACAGCAGAATAGATTCATATCTATTGGATAATGAATTCGACAAGTGTGAAAGAGAACCCACCGTCTACATCAAAGAAAAAGATGGTAAAATTTTAATTGTTGTCTTGTATGTTGATGATGTTATTTTTACAGGTAATGATGATCAGCTCATCAAAAATTTTAAATCAGTCATGAAAGAAGAATTGGAAATGACTGACATGGGTTTCTTGAGATACTTCTTAGGCATAGAAGTAGATCAAAATGAAAAAGGAATTTTTATCTCACAGGCAAGATATGTAAATCAAGTATTAAGCAGATTTAACATGCAAGAATGCAAGGCAGCGATCACTCCCACAGTAATGGGATTAAAACTCAACAGAGAGGACAGCAGCAAAGATTTTGATCCTAGTTTGTACAAGAGTATTGTAGGCAGCCTTATGTATTTAACAACAACTAGGCCTGACATTATGTATGCTGTTAGTTTAATTTCCAGGTTCATGGAGAGGCCAAAGGAGGCACATTGGCAGGCTGCAAAACGAATTTTGAGGTATGTCAAAGGTACCAAAATGTTTGGAATTTTATATAATGTCTCAGAACATTTAGATTTGGTTGGATACACTGATAGCGACTGGGCTGGAAGTGTTGATGATCGGAAAAGCACTTCCGGTTATGTTTTCCATATGGGTTCAGGAGCGATTTCATGGGCTTCTAAGAAGCAGTCCATTGTAGCCTTGTCTACAGCAGAGGCTGAATATGTGGCAGCTACAGCAGCAGCATGTCAAGCAGTTTGGATGAGAAGGATGTTGAGGAGCTTAGGCCAAGAGCAGGCAAAAGCGACAGTTATTTTTTGCAACAATAGCTCAGCTATTGCATTGTCAAAGAATTCAGTGTTTCATAAGAGAACGAAACAAATTGATACAAGGTTTCCCTACATCAGAGAATTGGTGAACAATGGAGAAATTGTCCTAGAACATTGCAGGACTCATGAACAGGTTGCAAACATCTTGACAAAGCCATTGGATCAGAAAAGCTTTGAATTTTTTAGGAAGTGTCTGGGTATGACCGAATGCCCAGCAGTTGAAATTAAAGGGGAGTGTTGAAAATGTAATTTCAACTGCACGAACAGTTGAACTGCGCAGCCGTACCAAACCCCGAAACCACAACAGTAAAAACCACAAACCAGCCGGTAAGTATATCGCACCGCTTTTGCATAAAGGTAGTTTCCGTACACAAGAGCTCCGATACAACTTGGAGCTGACGCGTGGATGAGGCGTGACATCAGCCTCTGACATTTATCAGAAGGTAAATGTCGACGAAAAAGGGCCTTCCGATATTCATCTCCTTCATCCGATGTGCTCCTCCATTCTCCGCCGTTGATTGCTCCAAGCTGCATACGGCCAACATTAAATATTGTGTGGAGTAAAGTTCAGTGAAAAAGACCTTCCGATATTCACCTCAGCCATTCGATTCGAGAAGGGGAAATCAACGGTTGACGTGCATCATGAAGCTGCATACGGGCCTGCATCAAATCAAATTGCGTGGAGTAAAGTCAAGTTGAAATTTGACCATACCTTATTAAAGTTTTGTCATAACACGTAGGTGGATTATTAAAAAACATTTTTGGTTGACCATTCGGTAAGCGTAAGAAATGTAAAAACTCACACCAGTGCAGGAGAGAAGGTGAATATGTGAATGAAGAAAACCAGGGGAGGTCTGTATCAAAACCATGAATTGTTTCACACAGCAGTGAAAAGGTAAAACAGTAAATCCTTGTAATCTTTGTTTTCACACATCAGTGAATGTGAATGAAATATTTGCACACAGTGATGTAAAATTTCAAAGGAGACAGAGTAATTTTGTTAAAATGTTTTAGGTGAATCCCTCTCAAAGAGGATGAATATGTAGCAGTAATTTAGTTTTAGTGAATAGAAAATCTTTTGGTGGTGCAATACTCTGTTGTCAGTAATTTTTTTTAAAGGCTTCCCTGTGCAAAAATATCATGGAGTAAAGAAAACATAGCATTAATATCATGGAGTAAAGAAAACATAGCATTGTCTGTGTGTGTTTTATTTTTTTTTGTGTTTTTGGGATTTTGCCAGAAAAATCCCCAACAAACAGAACCGTTGAGCTTACATCTCCTCAAAGCTTGGCGTGAGCCCAGTTATCCAGTTTGTTAGAGCTATTCAGTAGGGACAGAACGGAAAATATACAGAAGCATAGTCTAATATGTAAATAGGCATTCTAGTAAAATATTTCTATGAGTAGTAAAAGACCTGGACTCTTAGATAGTTATTTAAAGCCTTGAAACAGGACATGGGCGTGAATGTCCACCATATCTGCACTTGACTCTCTAAACATGTCAGTTATGGGTGTTTTACCATCGTTGTATAACCATCCAAGTAGTCCCCATTTTGTAGCCTCAGCAGCAGTGTAACTAGCTGTTTTGTGTCCAGTTCCCAGAGAAAGCACAAGAAACTTGCTAGTGTCCTGTTTAAAACACACAGCTTGATGAGTTCAGCTTATTTTTATGTGGATTATAGATTTTGAAAATATTCCTCAGCTTATATTCATGAATGTTTTGCTTCTTTTCTTTCTATTTTCTTTTTTTGTTTTTTTTAACTTAAGGGAAGCACATGAAACTAAGGGTATTATTGCACATTTAGTGGCTGGTAAATTAGGTAAACTGTCATTATCACTGATTACCAGACGTAACTTCAAGGTAATTCAAGAGAGTTGTGGTTGGTAAATGGATAAAACATGGGTTCTGATTAGTGAGACTGGGCACAAGGGAATCAACAATAAAAACTAATAACAATATCAAAGAACAACCACTCCAGTTAATCCTTGGGCTAGAAATATTTGGAAATATTTCTTAATCTAAAAAAACCTTAAAGAAATTAAACAATTCACTTTATTTTTCTTTATCAAATTCTAATATATTCCCAAAATTTGTAATTCAGCTACATTTACCTAATCAACTACTTCTTTATAATGAATTCTGGGCTGGATTAATCCAACTTATAAAGATATGTATCTATTTATAACTCACCTGAGTTTTGGTGGCTGGGAATAGAAAATTTGGATTTTCTATAAGAAATTGTTTAGTCACCTGGTTTATCGCAAGTAATGTCTGGTCTAAAATTTAAGAGAAGACTGTATTATACAATGTTTGCTACGAAAGGTACTACCAGCTTCCAAAATTTCAGTTCCAGTCATATATGTCAGCAGCTTACCAATTAACAGATAGCGAAGAAAAATATATAGAAGGAACCTTACGCGATTTTAGCTGCAATTCCCCCATCTACGAGATTGAAACTTCGGGTAAGGGCCGTGGAATTTTGTCCCGAAGTAGTGAGCAGGAAGATATGTTGGAGTTGCTGACGTTCCAACTTCCAACGCAGACATCGTACAAATATGCGTACAACTCATTTTGTTTTGCCCGAAAGAGATTTAGTATAATAGATTGATGTAAGTGAGAATGGAAATCTTATTCCTTTTAAAGATCGCTTCGTAGATTTATATTATCATAAAACCTTACCGCGAATGTTGAGAATATTGCAGGTTCCTTTACTTTGATGTCATATGTGGGAATTACCACGTTTGTCAGCGTCTGGTGTAACCGTATATTCCAAGATATCATTTCATGAGTTTGTGCATGTAATCCCCAGAATATTTTGGCCCGGTGATATCCCGTGCCAATGCCACTATATCACTGTCAATAACTCATTTTTCAAGTTCACTCACAGATCAGTCTATTTTACTTAGCAGGCTATTTTTATTTTGATCGCAGCTTTCATGAATATCTTGAACTTTGATTCAAATGAGGAAGCTCAAACAATTCAACTGACTTTGTTTATATGCCTTATATTTAAAAATATCTCTGAAATCCATGATCAAGTTAAGTTCATCTCATATCAACATAGCTATTGTTTGTTACTACTAGACTGTGTCAGTAACTCATTTTCAATTTGACTCACAGATCTCAGACAAACCGTTACTAATTCATTTTCAATTTTATGCACCTATCTCTATTTAATATTTGGTAAGTATTTTCAAACCTAATCTAACCGTAACCAGGTCGAGGTCAAACAATTGACCTAGTTCCTCTCTATCGGATTTAAAAATATTCAAAAATCCACAATTAAATTAATTTCAGGTCATACGAATATAGCTGTTGTTTGTTACATAAAATATAATAGTAAAATAAACTGCTAGATTGGCTATCGATAACTCATTTTCAATTTCACTCGCCTATATCAGGCAATTTTTATTTCTTATTACAGATTTTGAAAATATTTTATGGGCTTTTTTTTTGGAGTGATGCATGCAACCTTATAATACTCGCACATTTATAGTATTCTTAGATGTTAAATCATAGGTTTAATTGCCATCCTTATCTAATATTATTCTCAAACATAAACATAATAATAAAAAACATAATATAGCCGGATCAATTCCTAACTAAAAACAGAAAAAATTCAAACCTAAATAAAAAAAGAACAATTCAAATCATATGAACATAACTCTTAGTTTAATTTGTTAACTAAACTTACAAAAAAATAAACTGCTAAGTGCTCTAAACAAAAATTAGTAATATCCTTTGCAGCAAACAGTGGACGATTGGCTTAATTTGGAGCAGATAACATGGCAGTCACCAACCCTCCAGTGCTCCTTCCTGCCATCACGTCGAAATAATCAGCTATACGAACGTCTGGACCGTCAAGCACCTGTCAGAAAATGGCCATCACTCAGCTTTGGCGAGTCAATGTACAGTATGCTTGGTTATTAATGGTGAAGTATATTAGAATAAACAATACCTGAAGTTTTTCCTCGAGGAATTCAAGGATAGTTGCAGGGATAATCCCACGGACGCCTCCTCCGTCAATACTCAGAATGGTGATCTTATCTCCAAACATTGGGGGCAGATTCCCGCACTTAATTGCCATGGGTGATGCTAGATGATGATTCAGAAATATGTTTGTCGAGTTAATCAACGAATTAAAATGCGATATGTTTGATCGATATGTTTGATTGGAGAAGAGCACGGGCAGAATTTATAGAGTTTCCACAAGCGATGATGAGCGACACCTGGGCATGATTCATAATTAGATCGTGTCAGCGTTATCAATTAAAATAAAATGAAAGGAAAAATATGGTGCGGGACAATTCATTTTGATTTGACCATTTACTTTTAATCTCGCGTGTATGTTTAGGTACAGGTACGTTTTCATTTAATTCGTTTTTTATGAAAAATGTCAAGAGTCAAGAGCTAATCAGTCTGTTATAGGGCATTAAATGACTGGTTAGCTGCATGTCCTTTATCTTTATAACATAACGAGATAAATAAAAAATAATAAAGTGTGTTCCTTATGTTATAAAGATAAAGGGCATGCAGGTAACCAGTAATTTAATGCCGTATAGCAAGCTGGTTAGCTCTTGCCATGAAAAATAGGCAAAAACAGTTAATGAGAAGAGTGATTGATATGCTGAGATTTTATTTACTCTAGCCTGTAAGTTTAAGGTATATTTTCATTTATCTGATTTATTATGAAAAGTAGGTAATTGCCTTGAAAATCATGGAAATTTTTGTAAAATAGTCGGATAGCTAATTGACTGTTAAGAAGTTTCTCCATTCATTAAAAAATAGTCGAATAATCCCAGGAACATTTTAGCAGCTTCCCTTCTAGATAAGTTCCAGGGTAATAGACTGGTGCTAATAGACTGGTGGTGGCAGGATTTGAAAATGCACTGACTAAGAAATTGCCTAACAAATTCTGCTAAATGCTTTGTTTAATCACAATGCATCAATGTTCAGAAATGTATTGAACACGAAATTTCCTAAAATATTTTTATTTAATGCCTTATGTCTAATCAATGCGATACCTGGTAGTGACAGGATTTGAAACTGCATTGAATAAGAAATTGCCCAGGAAATTCCCTGTATGGTTGGTGGCAAGTTTCGTAGATATCTGGGCGGTGGCATTCTCAAAAATTTATTTAATTATTTAAAAATGGCCCACAACTTGGACAAATGCTTTATATCTAATCAATGCGCCATAACTGGTACTGGGAAGAATTGAAAATGCATTCGGGAAGAAGTCGCCTATGAATTTCTGCTAAATGCTTTATGTTTAATCACAATAAGAGAAATTCCCCGGAGCTTCTTTTTCCAGGAAAATGAAACCACTTTCCTTACAACTTGTGACCACTGTGGCATCCAAGAACGTGAAGCTATCATTACATTGATGGAGTGAGTGACAAGGAAATTACTAAGAACTGTCATTACTGCATTGACTAAAGAATTGCCCACGAAATTTGCTCAATGCTTTATGTTTAATCACAATGCATCCGTATATAGTTGGTGGCAAGATTCGTAGATATCTTGGCGGTGGCATTATTAAAAATTTATTTAATTATTTAAAAATTGCCCACAACTTGGACTAAATGCTTTATATCTAATCAATGCGTCATACCTGGTAGTGGGAAGAATTTCTGCTAAATGCTTTATGTTTAATCACAACACATCAGTGGTATGCGATTGGTAAAGTTTTTAAAATAAATGGGGAGAAATTGCCCCGAACTTCTGCTAAATGCTTTACGTCTAATCAATGTGTCACATCCAAGACACGAAAAAACAGTGACCAGGAAATTGCCAAGGACTCCGTATTATTACTTCCTTCCTCCATCCATTAAACAAAAAAAAGGGTGTTAAATAGTAAGAGAAAAGGCCGCACGACTCAGTTTCTTCAAGAAAAGAAGAAGTTCAGAAATCAACCAGATCTCAGTGCTCAATTTTTCAATAGATTGGCTGAATATTCAGAGTGATTAAGGCGCATAATACTGGTTACTCTGAACCATACAGGCGAGGAGAACGACAACAATATTGAGGTTAAGTGCGCAGTTCCCGGCTCTGCAACTTATCTTCAATCTTTACTTCTTTGTTATTCATTCCTATAATATCCCATGGCTTCCTCCTCAACATCCACCTCACATAGCGTCAACAACTACTATAAATTTGATATTTTTATAAATCATAGTTGATATTTTTATAAATCATAGGGGTCCCTAGGTCAAAAAAACCTTTGCCACCAATCTGTACAACCGCCTTCGCAAACATGAGTTGCACGTATTTTTAGATGAGCAGGAATTGCGCGTGGGAGATAAGCTGACCCCTCAAATTGAAAGCGCCATTAGAACATCCTCTGTGAACATAGCAATTTTTTCTCCGAATTATGCATATTCAAAATGGTGCCTTGATGAGCTTGTACTGATGGTGGAGTGTATGTCAGAGTCTAAGTCCACCATTATCCCGGTCTTCTACGGTGTCAAGCCAACAGCGCTACGATATGTGAAAGAGGGAAAAGGAGTCTACGCTCAAGCCCTACGCGAACTTCAAGACAAAGATGGTCAACAACGATACCGCTCTGAAGAACTTGAAAAATGGAAGACTGCTCTGTCTGCAGTTGTAGATATATCAGGTTTTGACGGAGAGAAGTATAACAGGTGGGAACAGGGGCCCTCCATGTACATCTTAGCATTTAATTCGTTGAATTATTAGATAGATAACGCCATGTGTAGCCATTTATTATTATTGGTTTGTATGATGATTTTCGTTTACGTGGTGGCAATAAGCACTTCTATAATAAGATCAATAAAATCTCTTTTCTCTTAGAGCAGTTGAAGTACAATGGTAGTGAAAGTATGGTAGGATACTGATAACCTGAAAGGCCAAAATTGCATGGCTTCTGGCTCAATTAGTTACAGTCTTCTATGCCCTATGCCCTACTGTGGAACAAAAGCTTCATGAAGGGAGAGGAAATTGGGAGAGTTCGTGATTAAAACTTCTAAGGGTTGCAGATGGCCCATGGATATATGGGCCTCATTTATTTCTAATTAGGGCTAATGACGTAAATTCAAATTTTTATAATTTGTTCTTTCCGTTCATGCCTCCCTTGGTTTTCACAGTGCTTGCATTTTCTTTTTTTTTTTATTTTGGGCTCGGCCCTTTTGGTTGAATGTGACTTTCCTAAATCACTGTTTATGTTTGGTTTCTTTTATTGTTTAAGTGGGAAGACAGGTGTCTTGCAGTGCCTTGAGGCGGTCTATGAACACTGCAACCTTCCCTTCCTATTCAAAGATGAACAGCTCCTCGAAGACGTCCTGGAAGCAGGGCTGGAAAAAGTTAAAATAACGCTTCCTGTGTCGGAATATCCAACAGGCTTGCAAGGAAAATTAGAAGATTTTAAAACCACAATGCCATTGCAGCAGGACGTTGGGAAGGTTATAGTTACCGGAATTGTGGGCCTTGGAGGGGTTGGCAAAACCACCCTAGCGAAAGAGTTCTTTAATATTCAGAGATCAAAATACAAGCGACTTTGCATTTTAGAGGATATTAGAGACAATCATTTAACTACTTTGCAGAAATACCTTCTAAAGGAAGGAATTAACCCAGGAGGACAAGGAAATACACAGCATTAATGAAGGTAAACGAAAGCTCCAAAGCTATCTCCCATCTTCTGATTGTCTCATTATTTTAGATGATGTAGATAATATTGAGCAACTGAAGGCATTAGTTTATCCAGCGAAGGATGCCCTTGAAAGCAGTAGTCGCAATAACATGTTCTCACAAGCTCAGACATCCCAGAATCATCCATATACATTCTGGAATGCCTCAGTCGACCGCACTCCAAAGAGCTCTTTTGCTCGCATGCGTTCGGCCAGCATCATCCTACTGCGGGATTTGACATAGTGGTTGACAAGTTTTTGGATTCCTGCGGTGGATTACCATTATCTATTAAAGTACTTGGCTCGCTTCTTCGTGGAAAAAATGATTTAAATCATTGGGAAGCACAATTTAGCAAAATCTCCAACATGCTTCCTGATGATATACAAGGCAGGCTAAGAATTAGCTACGACGGTCTTGATGAGGAGGAGAAAAAGATATTATTAGACATTGCCTGCCTCTTCAGAGGAGAAAACAGAGATAGAGTCATTAGAATATTGAATAGAACCGGCTGGGAAGGAACGTTGGGCCTTTGGAAGCTGGAAAACAGATGTTTGGTGCAAGTGGACTGTAAAAACCGTCTGAGAATGCATGACCATGTTAGGGACATGGGCAGATATCTGGCGGAGAAGGAACCTCCTGATGGTGAGCTTCGGCTTTGGAACCCAACTGCCAACCTTTTTCATAAGCTTTCCGGCCAATTACCTATAAGTATTTTGAAGTGTTTTCGACAGATTTCCAATTAGTGTCCTGTTAGTTTTGAATTCTTAAAATTTTGCAAGAATGAATCTTGTTTCTAACAGCTCTGAGTGAACAATTCAGGTGCGTGGAATTAGCCTGGTAAATGGAAATGAGGTTGAACAATCTTTCGAAAACCTTGCGGAGCCTGCTCGCACTCGTTTATTGAGTAATATGAGCAGGTTGCAGTTGGGTAAGGTTGAAGGTTATTTTCCTAAATTCCTATTGAATGTTTGCCACCATTTTCCAAACCTAATATATTTAGAGTGGCTGAAATGTCCTGAGTCCTCTTTCCCTTCTTGGATTCCAACAACGAATTTAAGAGTTTTACATATAAAGGGAAACAATTTGAAAACACTCTGGCAACACGAATCTCAGGTATTCTTCTTAAATTTCTATTTCTTGTTTTTTCTTAAAATGTAAAAATTTACTGCATTTAAGAAGTGTCTTTCTGTAACACAATGCCTGTGACATTTACAGTCTTAGACGTACTTTAATAATGTATGTGAACAATGCAGGCACCTTTGCAGCTAAGGGAATTGTGTATTTGCGTTTCCGATCCGCAGACGCTTCCGTACTCGGTTGGGAACCTAACAGACCTCCAACATCTCGACTTGGGCCGCTGCCCCGCTCACATCTCTACTTGCGCCGCTGCCCCGCTCTGCAGACGCTTCCGGACTCGGTTGGGAGCCTAGCAGGCCTCCTCCACTTGAGCGGCTGCTCCAGTCTGCAGACCCTTCCGGACTCGGTTGGGAACCTAGCAGGCCTCCAACATGTCGACTTGAGCGTCTGCTTCGCTCTGCAGACCCTTCCGAACTCTGTTGGGAACCTAGCAGGCCTCCTCCACTTGAGCGGCTGCTCCAGTCTGCAGACGCTTCTGGACTTGGTTGGGAACCTAGCAGGCCTCCAACATGTCGACTTGAGCGTTTGCTTCGCTCTGCAGACCCTTCCGAACTCTGTTGGGAACCTAGTGTTGGAATTTTATGGTGAATTCCATAACACAAAACATCATAGAACAACTCTCTGATATGATGGAATTTTCTGCTAAATTCTTTAACAAACAGACAACACAAAACTGCTCCATTTCTGCGCCGAAAACTGATAATTTTGTTTTTTGGACTTGGTGTTGCAGCAACGCTGATCGTGGTGTTGCAGCAACGGGAAAAAATACTCTGTTTTCTAATAACTCAGAAAAACAGAAAACTGTTTTTGACGCTAAGGCACTTTAAGAAAAGTGACGCTTTGTGTAACAACAACTAAATACAAGGGGCGTCAAATCACTAATAGACTTAGAGAGTGAAATCAAAGTGTTTTTGACACTTTGTGTAACAGTAACTGAATATCAGCAAAACAGTAAACTTGTATTCATGAACAGTAAACAAAACTGATACAGAAAACTTAGCTGTTACAAAAAAGGAACGCTTCAGTTACAGAAATCAATTTTCTCTAACTCAGAAAATCACAGGTTCAACACTGCTGTGCATTTACAGAAGAGACACACTCTTCACTCTTTTCTCTCAAAGTACAAAACAGAACTGCTGTTATAAATCACAGAAAACAGAACTGCTGTTCTTTTCTGTTTTACGCTGCCTCTCTTGCTTGAGAAAACAGGACTGTTGTTCATGTATTTATATGAAAACAAATACCTGAGTTAAACATTAAACAAACTGAAATATCTGTTGATCTTTATCTTTATATTTATTGCAGAAGAGGCGGTGATGACTTTTCAGCAAAAGTAAGTTCGTTGTCTGCAGAGGATTTAATTATGAAAAATATCAGTGGACTTTTGCGGCACCGAACAATCTGAAATTAATTGCTGAAGATCAGATTCTGTTCTGTATTAATTGTTTGCAGTTGGAATTAAATTCCAACACTCCCCCTTAATTTCAACTGTTGCATACCCAGGCATTTTCTGAAATGATCAAAACCTTTCTTTGGCAATGGTTTTGTCAAGATGTCAGCTAGCTGATCCTCTGTTCTGTAGTGCTGCAAAACAACTTCACCATTGTTAACCAATTCACGTATGAAGTGAAATTTGGTATCTATGTTCTTTGTTCTTTTATGAAAAACAGAGTTTTTAGACAAAGCTATTGCTGAGCTATTGTCACAGTAAATGGTTGTGCCATTTTCGTGTTCATGACACAAATCTCTGAGAACTCTTCTCAGCCACACTGCTTGGCATGCTGTTGTTGTTGCTGCCACATACTCTGCCTCTGTTGTTGATAAAGCCACAACTGGTTGCTTCTTAGAAGCCCATGAGATGGCTCCCGATCCCATATGAAACACATATCCTG
>APFE030894536.1:86203-115746 GCA_000404065.3 Pinus taeda | reverse complement strand
AGTGGATGGATTATAGAGTTTGTATGCTTTTGACTCATCACAATAGCCAACAAACACACACTTCTCCCCCTTACTATCAAGCTTTCTCCTTCGCTGATCTGGTACATGTGCATAAGCTACACAACCGAATACTCTCGTGTGAGTGACAGTTCGCTTTTGACCACTCCATGCTTCTTCTGGTATTTTGTTCATGACAGCTTTAGTTGGGCATCTATTCAAGATGTAAACTGCGTAAGTGACAGCTTCTGCCCAATACTCATGAGGCAAGTGTTTTGCCTTCAGCATACTTCTAACCATGTCAAGAATGGTCCTATTCTTTCTTTCGGCAACACCGTTTTGCTGAGGTGTATACCTTGCTGTGAACTGTTTTTGTATGCCGTTCTCTCTGCAAAAACGCAGAAAGTCTTGGGAGATGTATTCTCCTCCTCTATCTGTTCTAAGCACTTTGATATAATGCCCACATTGCTTTTCAACAAGAGTTTTGAAGTGGCGGAATTTCTCAAACACTTCACTCTTCTGTTTCAGCATATACACCAATGTCTTTCTGGTGTAATCATCGATGAAAGTTAAAACATATTTATTTCCGGCAAATGATGGTATTTGCATCGGTCCACACACATCAGAGTGAAAAATTTCCAAGGGTGCTTTTGCCCTTATACTCTTTCCTGCTGGAAAGCTTTCTTTGTGTTGCTTGCCCAAGATGCAGCCTTCACAAAGGCTGTCCGGTTTCTCAATCAACGGCAATCCTTTTACCATTCTCTTTCTGTGCAAGAAATTCAGGCCTCCGAAATTGAGATGTCCAAATCTCAAGTGCCACAACCAATTCTCATCTTTCACTTGCTCCTGAAAGACTTCTTGTGTTACAGCTGCAATAGTTCTTCCTTCCTTCAAATCTGCGCTGAGTTTGAGAGGAAACATTCTATTGCTGGTCATCTGCACCTGTGCAATGATCTTCTTACTTGGAGGGGTATATCTGTGATTGTACACATATCATCTTTGAAGAACACGTTGTAACCTTTGTCAATGAGCTGCCCAATGCTCAAAAGATTACATTTCAGCCCAGGTACATAGTATACCTTTGGCACAGTCATTTATTCTCCATTTCTTGCTCGGATACTCACTCTGCCTTTACCCTTGACAACTATCTTAGTATTAGTTCCTGTTGTTACCTCAGATTTCACATCTTCATCCAGATTGGCAAACATTGCAATATTTCCAGTCATGTGATTACTACAACCTGAGTCTAAGAACCAAACATCTTCTTGTTTGTCTTGTGCAATGTTACATGTTAACAGCACATTTTTTGGATTCTTATTTTCTTCGTTTGCAAAATTAACATTCTGCCTACTATTCATGTCATTTTGTTTTTTTCTACATTCAGTGGCATAGTGCCCATATTTCTTACAATAATGACATTGGACTTGGGATTTGTCATACCTTTGTCCATGAGCTTGCTGTTTGCTTGAACCTTCATCTTGGTTCTGATTGCAGCTCCTTCCATTTGTGCTTGCAGGATAATATCTGCTTCTGTTTTGGCTTCTTCCACGACCTTTGTTATTTGCTCTGCCTCGGCCTTTTCTTTGGCTAAAAGACATCTGAGTCTTGAATGCTTGCTCAAAAGAGGAATCTGTTCCTCTACTCAGTCTATGTTCATGAGACATAAGAGAAGCACTGAGTTCATCTACCGTGAACTGTGAGAGATCTTTTGTTTCTTCTATTGCTACCACAGTAGCTTCAAACCTTGAGGGTAAACTTCTCAAGGTTTTCTCTACGATCCTTCTTTCTTCAAGGATTTTACCATGAGATCTAATCTGAGTTATCACGCCAATAACCTGAGTGAAGAATGAATCTATTGTATCAGATTCCTTCATGCTGAGTGTTTCAAAGTCTCTCCTCAACATCTGCAACTTTGCAGTCTTCACCTTCTCCATGCCTTGATAGGCAGTTTTGAGAGTATCCCATGCTTCTTTGGACTTTGTTGCTGCTGCAATCCGTGGAAAGACACTTTCATGTACTGATTGGAAGAGAAGAAAGAGGGCTTTGGCATCCTTCTTCTTGTCACTTTTCAGCTGGTCTCTTTCTGCTGCTGTCAAAGCAGCCAACGCTGTTGCATCTACAGGTTCAACATAACCAGTTTCTACCAGCTCCCATATTCCTTGAGAAGCAAACAATGCTTTCATTTTTATGGACCAATCATTGTGATTTTTCCCATTGAACTGTGGCAGTTGGGAATTTGTCAAACCTGTTCCAGCATCTGCCATCTTAAAAGAAAAAAAAATGCTGACTGTAAAATTAAAAACAGGCAAAAACTTTCTCTGCTGGAAAAAATCTGCTCACTAAACTTCTTACAGCTCCTACAGTGAAAAACAAACTCTGTTTTTGACTCACTGAGTGCCTAGACTAGCTCTGATACCATGTTGGAATTTTATGGTGAATTCCATAACACAAAACATCATAGAACAACTCTCTGATATGATGGAATTTTCTGCTAGATTCTTTAACAAACAGACAACACAAAACTACTCTGTTTCTGCGCCGAAAACTGATAATTTTGTTTTCTGGACTTGGTGTTGCAGCAACGATGATCGTGGTGTTGCAGCAACGGGAAAAAATACTCTGTTTTTTAATAAATAAAAAAAACAGAAAACTGTTTTTGACGCTAAGGCACTTTAAGAAAAGTGACGCTTTGTGTAACAGCAACTAAATACAAGGGGCGTCAAATCACTAATAGACTTAGAGAGTGAAATCAAAGTGTTTTTGACACTTGGTGTAACAGTAACTGAATATCAGCAAAACAATAAACTTGTATTCATGAACAGTAAACAAAACTGATACAGAAAAATTAGCTGTTACAAAAAAGGAACGCTTCAATTCCAGAAATCAATTTTCTCTAACTCAGAAAATCATAGGTTCAGCACTGCTGTGCATTTACAGAAGAGACACACTCTTCACTCTTTTCTCTCAGAGTACAAAACAGAACTGCTGTTCTAAATCACAGAAAATAGAACTGCTATTCTTTTCTGTTTTACGCTGCCTCTCTTGCTTGAGAAAACAGGACTGTTGTTCATGTATTTATATGAAAACAAATACCTGAGTTAAACATTAAACAAACTGAAATATCTGTTGATCTTTATCTTTATATTTATTGCAGAAGAGGCGGTGATGACTTTTCAGCAAAAGTAAGTCGGTTGTCTGCAGAGGATTTAATTATGAAAAATATCAGTGGACTTTTGCGGCACCGAACAATCTGAAATTAATTGCTGAAGATCAGATTCTGTTCTGTATTAATTGTTTGCAGTTGGAATTAAATTCCAACACCTAGCAGGCCTCCAACATCTCGACTTGAGCAACTGCACCGCTCTGCAGACGCTTCCGGACTCGGTTGGGAACGTAGCAGGCCTCCAACATCTTAACTTACGCTGCTCCGCTCTGCAGACGCTTCCGGACTCGGTTGGGAACCTAGCAGGCCTCCAACGTCTCCACTTGTGCAGCTGCTCCGCTCTGCAGACGCTTCCGGACTCGGTTGGGAACCTAGCAGGCCTCCAACATCTCGACTTGAGCACCTGCTCCGCTCTGCAATGCTTCGGAACTTGGTTTGGAACCTAGCAGGTCTCCAACATCTCGACTTGAGAAACTGCTGCGCTTTGCAGACGCTTCCGGACTCGGTTGGGAACCTAGCAGGCCTCCAACATCTCTACTTGCGCAACTGGTTCACTCTGCAGACGCTTCCGGACTTGGTTGGGAACCTAGGAGGCCTCCAACATCTCGACTTGGGCTGTTGCTACGCTCTGCAGACGCTTCCGGACTCGGTTGGGAACCTAGCAGGCCTCTAACATCTCGACTTGGGCCACTGCTTCGCTCTGCAAACGCTTCCAGAGTCGGTTGGGAACCTAGCAAGCCTCCAACATCTAGACCTGAGCAACTGCTTCGATCTGCAGAGGCTTTCGGACTGGGTTGGGAACCTAGCAGGCCTCCAATATCTCGACTTGGATGGCTGCTTCGCTCTGCAGACACTTCCGGACTCGGTTGGGAACCTAGCAGACCTCGAAACGACAATCGGCTCCAGTGAAGAAAGTAGGTATCCTGAGGGACAAAAGCTGGGGAACAGGCTCCAGTGAAGAAAGTGAGTGGTAAAATATAACAGCACTTTCGGAATGACAGTCGTGGTCTGGTGGCAACAGTGCAATGTAGCATGTATTACTAAAAATTTTAATAAGAATTATATATTTGGAGGCCTAAGTTTTTCATTAAAGATTATTATGCGGGAAGGATTATGTATTTGGAGAACTAAACTTTTTTGAAAAGGTTTAAAGATATAAAGTGTTATTATAAAACTTCTTTGAATGAGTTTTATATTAAATTGAGTTAGATTCCTTTAACACAAATTTATTGAGATTTTTACATTAAATTTAAGTAAATTCATTTAATATAAATTTATGTTAAAATTGTTTGAAGTTATAAAATTTATGAGATTTTTTACATAAATTTAAAGTAAAATTTCCATTTAATATAAATTTATGTTAAAAATAGTTGAAGATTATAAAAATTATTGAAGATTTACATTAAATTTTAAGTAAATTCATTTAAATAAATCTATGTTAAAATTAGGAAGATTATAAAAATACAACAAGAAGAAATTAAATAACTTTTAACTCTTTGGAAAGTGTTAAAAATAATTTTTTATATAAAATGGAAATTTTTTAGTAGGTTTGGATTTTTTTTAATAATTAATTATTATTTATGAATAAAGTTCTAGTTTAAAAAAATTACATAAAATTTATTAACTTTCGCAGTGTTCCAAAAATATTTTTTTAATATAAAATAAAATATTTTTATATGTGGATTTTTTTTTAATAATTTATAGTATTTTATGAATAAATTTTATTTTAAAAAGTTACATAAAATTTATTAAACTTGTCGGAGTGCTCCTATCTGTAGAGGCTTCCGGATTGATTGGGAACCTAGCAGGCCTCCAACATCTGGACTTGGGAGGGTGTTCCACTCTGCATACCCTCCCACACTCAGTTTGGGATCTAAGAGGCCTCCAAAGTCTTGCCCTGTCCGAATTCCCCGCTCTGCATATGCTTCGGGAAGTTGAGAAGCCTCCGAAGTCTTGTCCTCTCTGAGTTCTCCGCTCTGCAAAGGCTCCCAGACTCGATTGGCAACTCTTCGGTTGGCCCGTAGTTCCAATTTAGAGATGGTGCCCAATGTTGACCATTTGGGTTCGTTGGAGTATTTTAATGTGTCTCAATGTTCCAAACTGCAATGGGATGCGGGAATAGTAGAGAAGCTGCGCCAACGCCTGGGAGGAGGATTTATTGAAGAAGGATGGCAAGAAGATTCCAGTGATGGAGAAGGATTTATTGAAGAAGGATGGCAAGAAGTTTCCAGTGATGGAGAAGGTTTCAATGAGGAAATAGATTTCAGTGAAGAAAGCAGGTATCCCGGAGACGAAAGCGAGTGGTAAAATATAACAGCACTTTCAGAATGACAACCGTGGTCTGGTGGCTACAGTGCAGTTTATATTACCAAAGGAATTTATTAAGGTTTATATATTTGGAGACCGAAATTTTTTATTAAAGATTATTATCTAGGAAGAATTATATATTTGGAGAACTAAACTTTTTTTAAAAGTTTAATGATATAAAGTGATATTATAAAATTTATTTGAATGAGTTTTATATTAAATTGATGTAAATTCATTTAACACAAATTTATTGGGATTTTTACATCAAATTTATGTAAATTCATTTAATAGAAATTTATGTTAAAATTTATTAAATTGATGTAAATTTATTCAACACAAATTAATTGAGATTTTTACAATAAATTTTTGTAAATTTATTAATAGAAATTTATGTTAAAATTTATTGAAATACACAAGAAGAAGTGTTTAAAATATTTTAATATTAAATTAAAATATTTTTTTATATTTTTAATTTTTTTTTATGAATAAATTTAATTATTATTTTTTAATAAATCTTATTTAAAAAATTTATTAAGAATTTCTGTATTCAAGTTTTTGTGATCCATAATGAATTAAACAAAGTCTTTCTGTAGAAATCACATGTGAGAATTTTTTGGTCACTGACAAGATTGCAAGGATCGTAAAGAAGCATAAGGTGGGTTCAACCTTTTGGTCTTTAAATACCATCCGGAGCTCCCTTAGATTTGTAA
The DNA here is from genome assembly GCA_000404065.3 of Pinus taeda. Lineage (NCBI taxonomy): Eukaryota > Viridiplantae > Streptophyta > Pinopsida > Pinales > Pinaceae > Pinus > Pinus taeda. The sequence goes on along the minus strand of APFE030894536.1, from coordinate 109,569 downwards.
AAGACCCAGTGGACCCCAAGAATATGAAGGGTGTTTATGTTATCCCATGCTCTTGTGGGACTCCCTTCATTGGTGAGACTGATCGCTCGATTAATCAAAGAATTTGTGAGCATGTCACTGATATCAAGCATGGCAGGACCCACTCAAAGCATCACATCTGTATTGAGGACCAAGTGGTTGCTAAGGTTAGTCATTTCCATCATCGTAAATTGAGGGAGGCCCTAGAAATTGAAAAAAGACCCAATAATTTGAATAGAGATGATGGTTGGAATATTAATAAAAGTTGGGTCTCTATCTTGTCTTTCTAATAATTTATTTATTTATTTTTATTTTTATTTTTATTTTTTTGTCTATGTAAGGATTGACAACTTTTTATAGTATGTGTTGTTGATTTATTCTTCTTTAGAGTTTAATTTCTTAATCCTTTATGTTTTTTATGCATTTTATCATCTTATTCATTCTTAACTCTTTTTAATATTTTTGTTATTTGTTTGGGGCCGAGCCCCATATTTCACTGTTGACCCGTTTTATTTATTAATTTTCCTTTGGATATATATGTGTGTGTATGTTTCTGTTTTTATCTATTTACTTTTATTTGTTTATATATATATGTTTCTGTTTATTTTTTATTTTATGGTTATATCTATCTTATATATAGACTTCTAATTTTTTGTTTTTTTTTATTTTCATATTTTATTTTTATTTTTTATTTTATTTCCATTGTTATTTTTTTATCAAATATCTTGTGTCGATTAGTGTTTTCACTAGTTTTTATAATTTTTATTCTCCTTTTAAAGTTTGACTTTTGATTATTTATTTATTTTATTTTATTACTTATTTTTGTTTTTAATCAATTGATTACATTTATTTTTTATTCCCTCATTTTAAGTTTGGCTTTGATTATTATTTATTTATTTAATTTATATTAATTTGTTTTATCAATTATTTAATATTATTTTGAAAACTAGTTACATATTAATTTTTTATAATTAATTCATTATTTAATTATTTTTCAAAAACTAACTCTTAATATAGCTGTTACCTATTAATATTTTTAATAAATTAATGAAATAATATCATTATTTATTTATTTTTTCAAAAACTAACCGTTTATTATAATTTATACATTATTGTTTGTTTTTAATATATTAATAAATTAATAATATTATAATGTATACATTATTGTTCAAATATAGTCTTTACTTGGAATTATGTCTCTACATTGCTCTCTATTTAATCATTTTCCATGGTCTTGCTCTTCATGTGGTCTTGATGATGAACCACACTTGTTGGTTCGAAAGGCGTTGACCAAAAAATTCTCTCATATGATTTCTACTCGTTTAATTTACAAAAATTTATTAAAATGATATATTTACTAATTAATTTAAAAACAAAAACTATTTAAAAATTATATAAAGCACTGAATTCTATTATTATAATATTTTAAAAACCTTATAATTTAAATTCCCCATTTTTAAAATTTTTAATGTACACTTACTAAAATATTATATAAAAATAATAAATTTATTATATTAAAATTAAAAAATAAAATAATTAATTTCGCTCGATCTTTAAATTTTTTTTATTATACATTATAAATATTATATAAAAATTAAATAATTCTATATATTAAAATATTAAAAAAACTTAATAATTTAAAATTCTAAAATGCCAAGGAATTTGTATTACACAAAATATGTTACAACTCAAATGGATAAGATGTAATTACGAGAGAATTTCCAGAACGATTGGTGGGATAATCCCACATAACATATTATAATCGAATTGATAAGATGTAATTTACACAAGAATTTCACCAATGACGATGCTGACATCTCACCGGTTTCACCGGTTTAGGCTAAATAAAAAATGAAAAAATTATGGAAAACGTGTATATATATGCTGTCCTGGTTGGAAGTTTTGATCAGGCAATAAAAAATGAAGAAATTATGGAAAATGTTTGTGTATGTCGTCAATTGTGCCGGCCCTCTGTAGTAATCTTACTCTTGACAATTAAAGTGCTTCTCTTGGACAATCTTGCTATTAACAATTGAAGTAACGAGTACGAATGTGCGAAATTTTAACCTGGAACCTGTAAGTCGCAGCAGAAACCTAATGCAGGCCTTTAAAGCCCTCCAGTTTCCATAAGATCCAGTGGATAAAAGTGAAGGACTGGGCGGAAAGGTACGATGTGCCCTCCACCTGCTGGCCAATGAATTTCTGGTGTGGGAGGCCGTTCATACTCTTCAGTGTCTACTATCCTTGAGTTTAAATTGGTTGCAGATTCTCCGAATATTCGGGAATTAGATCAACATGAATATAGTCAAAAAAAAATTGATAGCGTCTATATCCATCCGATTCCCGAATATTCGAAAATCTGCAATTAATTTAAAAATATCCTTCAGGATACGTCCTTAATTGTTGTCACGTGTGCATTAGTGGGCTCTGGGCAAGAGCTAACCAGCCTGCCATAGGGCATTAAATGACTGGTTCGCTGCATGCCTTTTAACTTTATAGCACACTCCATTACTTTTCATTTATCTCATTATGCGTGCGGCTATGTTATAAAGTTAAAGTGCATGCAGCTAACCAGTGATTTAATACCCTATGGCAGGCTGGTTAGCTCTTGCCACGTCTCTTTGACACACTGTTACGTCACAAAAAAGACTTTCATATTAAAAACATTGTGATCCATTGACACGGGGCTGCATTGTATCGGGAACTTTTAAACATCAGATTAAGTCGCAGTTGCTACATGCATGTAACAGTTTATATTTATGTACAAGTTTAAATTATGTTTTTAATGGTGAAAATGACTTAGTACATTAAAAAATTTTGAAACACTCAAAATTTTGAAGTTTGAAATTTTAATTTAGATTTACAAAAATGCCTGCGAACATCGCATACATATGTACAACTCTAAATTATATTTTTAATAGTCAAAATAAATTTACTAAAACACCAAAATTCTTAAAGCTAGACAGTTTTAATCTATATTTAAAATCCCCGCCTAAATTTATTAAACTGTTGCAAAAAAATTCCATAATTATCCGTACCAAAAATTTATGAAAATATTGTCAAAATAATTTTTAACACAGAAAACAATCTAATTAAACTATGGCCATATTTATTAGTAATATTTTTCTTTTAGACGGTAACTATAGTCCTTCCATCTTTTTTTTCCACATAATCATCGTTGCCAAGTTTATAGCATGCATCATAACATGCTATATGATAGGTTATTTATAATAACATGCTATTATATAATATGCTATATCATAACATGCATCATGGATAATTTATCGCATGCATCATAAAGGAAGAGATTTGCACGGAATGTCGCATTTCTTAAAGTCCATTGGGATCAATCAGTACTCGTTGAAGCTGGTAGGGAATCGGGATCGTGAGTGTTTTAACTCGTTCATTTTGTTGGTTTTTAACCACATCCGTGAGTAAATAATTTTCATCACACTACGCACTAATGGCCATATTTGCTTATTCACGTGTAGTTGAATGAGAGATTTTGTGGGTTCTTCCCATGAGTATCAAATCAAGTATTTGTTTTTCTTAATTTGGTTTTCATATGGTTTATATGACAAACAAAGAAATTATTATTAATAATGAATTTATTCATCTTATTATTCATGGGTAGTTTAAGTAATTGAAGTCCTTTTTGTTAAGTTTTTCGTTGGTTGTTATAAGGTGTAGGTTCAATTCTCTTCTATTGTTGAGTCAGTAGTGCATGTGGCACTTTTATTTGGGCATGCCTTAGAGTTATTATGGGAAGGAAAAAAAAGAATTCAATTGTTTAAAAAAAGGTTAAAAGACAAAATATAAAAGTTGGATTAAGAAACTTAAAAAGAGATGCACCACAAGATATTTGGAAAACATCTTATTACTAGGTGAAGAAGTATAGGGTTAACTAGAAAAAGTGGAGTGTAGACATTATTGCACACAGAAATGTTTGTTAAGCCTCTATGAAATAATATCAAATAAAGAAATTATTATTAATAATGAATTGATTTATGTTATTACTCATGGGTAGTTTAAGTAATTGAAGTCTTTTTTGTCAAGTTTTTGGTCAGTTGTTATAAGGTGCTAGTTCCATTCTCTTTTGTTGTTGAGTCAGCAGTGCATGTCGCACTTTCATTTGGGCATGCCTTAGAGTCATTATGGGAAGGAAAAAAAAGGAATTCAATTGTTTAAAAAAAATGTTAAAAGACAATATATAAAAGTTGGATTAAGAAACTTAAAAAGAGATGCTCCACAAGATATTTGGAAAGCATCTTATTACTATGTGAAGAACTATAGGGTTAACTAGAAAAAGTGGGAGTGTAGACATTATTGCACAAAAAAAATGTTTGTTAAGCCTCTATTAAATAATATAATGATACACATATAACTACAACAACAACAACAATATTTTTTTCAAGATAGATAAAATTTATTGATCATGCAATCATCCAATTGAGCAACCACACATTTAATATAAGGAGCTAATTATTTGGATAATATATCTTAAATCAAGTATTTCTGACCACCTTCTCAATACTAGGAAGAGACCATTTTTATAGAGATGAAGTGTTAAGGTAAAATGAAATAAAAATTTGAAGTACATACCTTGTACAAAAGTATGAGCATGCACCACAACTCCAATACAAATAATAATAGTAGAAATTTCTCAGATATCCAAATACCTTCATACCTCCCAATTATATCTCTCCCCTCAATAATGAATACATGATCTCTATATATCCTAACCACATATGCTCCCTCTCGGGTCATACCATATACATTTAATCCAGTATACCCCCCCTTTCGGATCATAACATGAAGTGAAAATACTGATCAGTAATATTAACAATCCCGAAACATAATAACACATAAGAAAAGTGGAAGCTATATACTCGAATACCTTCCCTCCCGCCCCCCTGCTCCTCCACCCCACCAACTCCAAATGGTAGCTTAGGTCTTCATCAATATGTTATCCTTTGTAACACATTGTCTACTAGGAACTGAAGAACATTTTGCCTGACATAGTGTATGCCTTGTCCAAATTGGGATTTTCATCTTGTAACTATATATATTATCTTTGCTAAAATTAATGTAAATCAATTTCCATCCACCCAAATACATTAGTCACTAGCCAATTTATCCACTAGTTCTATATGTTTTTCACATACATAGTTCACCAATATGTTAAACACTCTTCTAATCATAACTTGGTCTTAACATTCTTACATTTTGATATTAGTCCATCTCACATTTTCTCCTTAGTCGAAGGCTCAACTTTTCCAATTCCACATGAAGCTAGCATATGACTCACCTGCCACCCTCATATTGAACTAGTGGTTCATTCCACAACCTATTGCCATGTCAACTCCACTAAAAACAGGGATACATGCTACATGATTACATGTTCTACCACATTATTGAATGGAATATTGAATTAATAAGGCTTGCAAAACACTTAGGGAAATCAGCTTTGGAATAACTATAATTTTATATTTTGGAAAAAACTTTGAGGTGTCAAATACTAATGATAATGCACTCCTTGCAACACATATGCATAATTGTAACATTTCAACATAGGAAAAAGTAGTATCTAATATTATTTACAACAACACAAACATTATAGTCACATTCTTCATGAACAATATTCCCTATTTTTCATACTTCATCATGAGCATGTCTTTCTTTAAATTTTTGACAAATCATGGGTGAAGAGATGCACTTTTCTTTTTATCTCACCTTTTAAGGACATTTGAAAATGGGTTTTGCCTCATCTACGATATTAAAATACTTGTTTAATTTCCTTGTGATCTCAACATCTGGACCCATTTCTCAACATTTGGCACAACCTTCTCATCCTTCTCCTAATGATAATACTTACTTTAATGTAACACTCCACATCACCATATACATCTCATATATTCTTGTGTTGGGCTCCCCATTCTCTAGTTCATGGCTGCAAAAATCCTTCCAAGTAGCGATCCATTGCTTATAGGATATTTATATTCTTCTCATTGTTCTTTACAACTTGCACAAGGATTATTTTTATAGACCATAATATCATTTCCATTGGAGATGATCATGCCCACTAAGGAAAAAAAACTCAAAAGACTAATGTTGTAACAAATTCATCACCAACAACATATATAATAACAAAAATGGGATTTTGCAAACTCAATTTACCAAGAAATGCATGTACATAAGTGGAATTAAATGCTAGACTCCAAAGCATTGCAACACTAATTTTGAGCATCATACCTTCAACCATACTAGGTAATGGGATCTCTTAAAGTAATAAACATGATTTTCTTACTATTATTCTCTAATTTTCGATGTTGAGGTTTTGAACTAGAAACTCATGACATGTCATATTGATGCAAGAGCATCCAGCTCAAGGAGGTCATGGCTGGAATATTTGTCTTTGCAGACCAGAAGGAGTTTTCAGTTAGTTTTTTTTTTTTTAATTTCCATTTAAATTTTTAGTTAAGAGCATTTAGGACCTTATGTTAAGTTTAAGGTTGTCCTTATTTATTTACGTTGTTTTTATATTTTGTTTCAAGTCTACTTTAGAATACAGTCAAGAATGAACAGTTATCAATGAATAACTGAAATGTAACTACTGGCAGTTTAATAACTGTACAATGATCTTTACAAAAAAAAAAGGAAAAAAAAACACTATAATGAATCATCATAGTATTGAATAGAAGCAAGCATGCAATCATTTTGAAAAACAGGAAAGTTTGAATCCATATAGTGAAGCCTAAACTTATTTACTTCCTAAGTTAATTAAATTCATTTATCAATTTCATAACAGTGGCAGGGAGTGAATAATTAACACAACAACAAGAAGAATACACATACGAGTACAAAAAAACAACAGAGAGGGTTTGTAGAAGAATCGAGCATAATTACTTGTCTAAGGAAGAAACAAATATCTACAGGTATCAACAGAACTCGTGTCATTTCCCTTTACTGCTTAATTATAAAAAAAGAAATCACTATGTATATATTGATATCAAATATCTATAGTCCAAGATGTAGTTGCAAAATAAAGATAAGCTACAAAAGAGAGGTCCTCCATTAATAGTGCCAAATACAACCATGGGTTCACCATAGAACTTATATAACTACCGTTCCATAAGTTAACAGCTCAGAGGCATAAATACACAGACCATGACATAGTGAAACCAAAACCACAACCCTTAACAACAGACCCAGAGAAGACTGCCAACAAAAAATGCTTCGAATAGACAAACAGAGTACCAACAAGTAGCGACCCTACCCGATAGAAGCATAGGTGTCAGGGCACGAGACCAAAAAATGGTCAGCCTAATGATTTACCTGTGTGGCCACCAAAAAGTGTCATTAGAACCCAACAAATAGAGCCATAAAAACAAGTAATGCAAACAGAGGTAAGGGTTTAAGGGGAGACCACTTACCAAAGAAGTCGAGTCTATGCAAACGAGGAGGGAAGCCATGGACCAAGGTCAGAGTCATATAGTTCCCACTGTTCACAAGGAGCAAGAAAAATAAATAACAGTAGAAAACAAGGCATAAGTGTAAGGCATAGAGGGAAACCTACCTTTGGTTGAATGTCGGATGAGAGCCGAGAGTCGACCCACCCCACGACCATGACCTACAACAAAATGACAAGAAAGCAGTCAAATAATGAGGTGAACTTTTTAAAATCAATAGAATAACCAAAGCCAGCGTACAACAAAGACCCACAACCAAAATCATAACTAGAGCCGAGCAGACAAAGACCAAAGACTCAGACCAGGGGTTCCAAACCCAAAACTTCGAAACCATTCACAGAGCAGGAAACATGGTAAAAGCATGCAAGTAGAAACCCCCATGGAGAACCACCCCAAAGAAAGGAAAGTGAAACCGTCATGGAGCAGCAACCAAAGACCAAAAGTTGAGACCTCAACGGAGCAGCAGAACATCAAAGCAACAATAGAATGGTCGGGGTTAGGGTTTCAATGGGATAGTGAAGAGGCGAGAGAAGTGAACCAAAGGAGAGGAAAGTTGTCCTCATGACATTAACCTCCCATACGACGCCATAAAAATTAGCCAACCATAAAACAATCCACTATACAATCAACATTTAACCATATGCCGTAAGTGATCAGAGCTAATCCCATCAATTTTTGGTATCAAAGTAGGTTAGAGTTAGTTTGTTTTTTCTTAAAAAATGGAAGTCGGAAGAAGAGGTCATGGTAGAGCTATTCGAAGAGTTGTAGATGAAGGATTGAGAGAAGAGATTATGATCCTGAATGCCCGTTTAGCTACAGTAGAGGTAGGAAAGAGAAGGTATCTGGAAGGAGGAGACGACAGTGATGAAGAAGATGTAGTTACAACAGATGGATCAGATGAGGAAGGACCTAAAATCAGATTGTTAAGGTCAGTTTTATTGGCTAGCAATATGCCAAAGCTTGAGATTTCAAACTATGATGGTAGTTTGTCCACAAAAGTGTTGTTGGACTGGATCAATGAGTTAGACAAATACTTTGAATGTGAGGAGATCAACGAAGATAGAAAAGTTAAATTTGCTGCCACCAAGTTGAAAGGACATGCGCCCTTTTGGTGGGATAGTGTCCCAGCAGAGAGGAGAAGATCAAATAAGTTACCTATTAAAAAGTGGACTAGAATGATAAGATGAAGGGTAAGTTTTTGCCCAAAGATTACCATATTTCTTTATATCGGTAGGTGCAAAATTTGAAACAGAGAGGAATGATAGTGAAAGAATATATTGAAGAATTCTATTGGGTGAATCTAAGAGCAGGTTATGTTGAAGACACCCTAGAAAAAAAAGCAAGGTTTGTGAATGGCCTAAGGTTGGAGATATTAGACGAGATAGGTATTCTTTCTCCAAAAACCATAGAGGAAGCATACCAGAGTGCCTTGAAGGCAGAAGAAAATATCACAATGAAGCAGAATGCCAAAAGAGGACATGGATCTGGCAGAGGGAAAGGACAATCCTTTGGCAGAGGAAGGACTACCAACAAAAGTGAAGAAGGCAGTAGTTCAAAGACGTCATGGACAATGGAAAAGAAAGTTAGCACTAGGGGAGGAAGGCCACACTAGCAAGGAAGGGGTAATGATAGAGGTAGATGAGTTGCGTACCAGTGTTAGAAGTGCCACAATTGGGGGCACAGGTCCTTTGAGTGCCATGAAGGTGAACACGCTGGATAAACAGGAGCATATGTTGCTCAAATAGAGGAAGCATAGGCACCACCCCAAGAGGTAGAGAATGTACCGAAGACATCAGAAGCCTTAGTCTTAAATAAGGTTCTACTGAAATTGGCAAAGGAGACAGCTGACCAAACCCAAAGAAAGGCATTATTCTAGACTGTGTGTAAGTCACATGGAAAATGTTGCAAACTGATTATAGAAAATGGAAGCACTGATAATCTAGTTGCAATAGAGATGGTGGAGAAATTGGGTTTGAAAAGGTTAAAGCACCCAACTCCCTATAAGGTGTCTTGGTTATAGAAAGGTCATCAACTGCTAGTTGACGAGCAATGTGAGGTGGAATTCCATATTGACAAGTATAGGGACAAGGTGATTTATGATATCATGCCCATGGACGCGTGTCATATTCTACTAGCTAGACCCTGGCAGTATGACTGAAAAGTTGTTCATGACGGAAAGACAAATAGTTACAAGTTTGTCAACGATGGGATTAAGCATACATTAGTACCCATCAAGGAAGAATAAACAATAGAAACTAGTGGGGCAAAAGTGCTGCTGATGGGGGGAAAAGAATTTTTAAAATAGATTGAAGATAAGGAGATAAAGTATGTCATTGTAAGAAGACCAAGAGTGCTGTTGTTGCATACTAAGATTTCTGACTTACCTGAAGAAATCCAGGATTTGTTGCAGGAATTCAGCGACATTGTGATGGATGATTTACTAGATAAGTTACCACGAGAGAAAATTATCAGTCATCACATATATTTCATCCCCGGATCTAGTTTACCAAACAAAGATGCTTACTGAATGAGTCCTAAGGACAACGAAGACATCAGGAAGCAGGTACAAGAATTGTTGGACAAAGGTTTGATACGAGAAAGTTTAACTCCCTATGCAGTTCCAGAAGTTTTAGCTCCCAGGAAAGGAGGCGAGTGGTGGATGTGTATAGATTCGAGAGAAATAAATAAAATTCCTATCAAGTATAGGTTTCCATTGCCATGAATGGATGACATGATGGACTGCTTGAGTGGAGCAACATATTTTTTGAAGATAGATTTAAAGAGTGGATACCACCAGATTAGAATAAGAGAAGGGGACGAATGGAAAACAACTTTCAAAACTAATGAAGGTTTGTATGAATGGATGGTGATGCCATTTGGGTTGAGTAATGTCCGTAGCACTTTCATGCACCTGATGAACGAGATGTTGAAGGAGTTCATTGGGAAATTCATAATTGTGTATCTTGACGATATACTGATTTTTAGCAAGACCAAGGAAGAACATTTTCGATACGTTAGATTTGTTCTGGAGAAGTTACAACAAAATAAGCTGTTGTTAAATCTGAAAAAATGTTCTTTCTTTTAGAAGGAGTTAGTCTATTTTGGGTTTTGTGATTGCAGAAAATGAGCTGAAAATGGACCTAGAAAAATTTGCATCTATAATCAGCTGGCCATCCCCTAAGAGTTTGTTCGAAGTTCGAAGTTTTCATGGGGTGGTACAGCGATTCGAGCTATACTCAGCCACGAAGACAAACCAATAGCTTATTTCAGTGAAAAGTTAAATGAAAGCATGAAAAAATACACGTCTTACAACAAGGAGTTTTATGTTGTCGTCTAAGCATTCAAGCATTGGAGACATTATTTGTTGGGTAATGAGTTTGTCTTGTTTTCAGATAATTCTACGTTACAGTATGTTATGCAGTAGCATAAGCTGAATTATAAACACAAAAAATGGGTGGAGTACTTGCATAGTTTTACATTCGTATTGAAGCATATTAGTGGTCAAGCCAACAACGTAGTGCATGCACTAAGAATAAGAGTTTTACTCTTACAGAAGAGCATGATACAAGTGTTGGGTTGAACACATAAAGGACTTGTATCAAACAGATGCATATTTCAAGGAGTCCTATGAAGCATGCCAAAATCCCTTGCTAAGGCATAATAGTCCATGGTTGGACTATAACTTATAGGAGGAGTTTCTATTCAAGGGAGGACAACTGTGTGTTCCAGAATGTTCGATGAGGGAGAACATCATCCGGGAAAAGCATAGTAGAGGACTAGCTGGACATTTCAGCATTGATAAGACCTTGGATCAACTCAATCATTTTTATTATTGGCCGAATATGTGAAGGGACGTGCAACTATATGTAACCAGGTGTAAAATGTGTTAGTTGGTGAAAGGGGATAGTCAGAACACGGTGTTGTGTACACCCTTACATATTCCAAATAGACCATGGGATTCAGTGAGTCTGGACTTTGTCCTAGGTCTACCCAAAACATAGCGGGGTTTTGATTCCATCATGGTGGTGGTGGACCATTTCTCAAAGATGGCGCACTTCATCCCTTGCAAGAAAACCAGTGACACTACCCATGTAGCACTCTTGTTTTTCATTAAAGTCATCAGACTGCTAAGCCTACCCATGTCCATTGTTTCTGACAGGCATGTGAAATTCACAGGGCATTTCTGGCACACCTTGTGGAAAAAGCTGGATACAAAGTTAAATTTAAGCTCCGCTTATCACCCATAGATTGATGGGCAGATGGAGGTGGTGAACAGGAGTTTAGAGAACCTGCTACGAAGTCTAGTTGGGGAAAATTCATAAATGTGCTTGCCCAAGCAGAATTTGATTACAAGAATTCACCAAATTGAACCATAGGAAGTAGCCCTTTGCAGATCTTGTATGGAATGCATCCCCAAGGAGTGCCTGAGTTATGAGATTTGGGGCCATTAGAAAGAAGAAGTGCTGATGGGGAAGATTTCACAAGATCAATTAACGACCTACATGAGTAGGTGAATTCAAAATTGTAGGACAACAGTCAAAGGTACAAACAGAAAGCAGATCTAAAAAGATGATAGGTACAATTTAACGTAGGGGATCAAGTGCTAGTGCATATGCACAAAGAAATATTCCCTAAGGGCGAATACAATACAATAAGTTGAAATTCAAGAAAATTGGACCTTGCAAAATTCTGCATAAGTTTTTTGCCAATGCCTATGAGCTGCAATTACCTCAAGGTATAGGAATATCGTCCATCTTTAATGTGGAATATTTATTCCTGTACACTGCCAGTATTGAAGGGGAGAGTTCAACGTAGCCAAAATGGGATACCCAGGAAGAGAGTAGTTCATGGATGAGACAAATGCCTTTAGCTCAGCCACTTGAAATCGAAGGAATCCTCGATACACAGGTGGCTAGGTAAACTCATAGAAAGGATTACCTACAATACCTCATCAAGTTGAAGAACCACCCCATTAAGGACAGTTTGGGGCTTGACACAAGATAGATACAATGTGCAGGGTATTCTATCAAGGAGCTCATGGACTGGAGCCATGAATTTTCATCTATACTGGGAGCCTAATGCAAGAGCATCCAGCTCAAGGAGGTCATGGCTGGAGTATTTGTCTTTGCAGACCAGAAGGAGTCTTCAGTTAGTTTTTTTTTTAATTTCCATTTAAATATTTAGTTAACAACATTTAGGACCTTATGTTAAGTTTAAGGTTGTCCCAGCCCACTATTTATTTTTATTTACATTCTTTCTATTTTTTGTTTCAAATCTACTTTAGAATACATTCAAGAATGAAAAATTATCAATGAATAACTAAAATGTAACTATTGGAAATTTAATAACTGTACAATGATCTTTACCAAAAAAAGGATAAAAACCAATATAATGAATCATCATAGTATTGAATAGAAGCAACCATGTAAAAATTCTGAAAAACAAGAAAGTCTGAATCCATATATTGTAGCCTAAAGTTATTTTTTTCTAAATTAAATTCATTTATCCATTTCATAATGGTAACAGAGAGTGAATAATTAACACAACAACAAGAAGAATACGTGGATGAGTACAACAAAACAATGGAGAGGGTTTGCAGAAGAATCAAGCATAATTACTGTCGAAGGAAGAAACAAATATCTATATGTACCAATGGAACTCATGTCATTTCCCTTTACTATTTGATTATAAAAACGAAATCACTGTGTATATATCGATATCAAATATCTACAATCCAAGATACAGTTGAAAAATACAAATAAGCTACGAAATAGAGGTCCTCCATTAACAGTGCCAAATACAACCACAAGTTCACCATAGAACCTACATAACTATCGTTCCATAAGTTAATAGCCTGGAGACATAAATACACAGACCATGACATAGTGAAACTGGAACCACAACCCTCAACAACAGACCCAGAGAAGAATGTCAACAACAAATGCTTTGAATATACAAACATAGTAACATAGGTGTTAGTGCACGAGACCAGCAAGAAGTGAGCCCAACCATTTACTTGTGTGGTCACCAAACAGTGTCATTAGAGCCCAACAAATAGAGCCATAAAAACAAGTAGTGAAAATATAGGAAAGGGTTTAAGGGGAGACCACTTACCAAAGGAGTCGAGCCTGTGTGAACGAGGAAGGAAGCCGCAGACCAAGGTCATAGTCATAGAGTACACACTGCATAGAAGGAGAACAAATAGTCAATAATAGTAGAAAATGAGCCATACATGTAAGGCATAGATGGAGAAATTACCTCTAGTTGAATGCTAGATGAGAGCCGAGAGTTGAGCCACCCCATGACCATGACCTACAACAAAAACTGGCAAGAAAACAGTCGAATAGTGAGGCGAACGTTTTGAAATCAATAGCATAATCAAAACCAACCTACAACAAAGACCCATAACCAAAATCATTGCCAAAGTAGAGCAGACGGAGACCAGAGACTAAGACTAGGGGTTCCAGACCCAAAACTTCAAAACCATTTTGACAGCAGGAAAAATTGTCAAAGCATGCAAGTAGAAACCCCCATGGAGAACCATCCCCAGAGGTGGGCAAGTGAAAACCTCGTGGAGCAACAACCAGAGACCAAAAATCTGAGACCTCAACGGAGTAGCAGAACATCGGAGCACCAATAGAATGATCAGGGTTAGGGTTTCAACGGGATAGTGAAGAGGTGGGAGAAGAGAACCTAAGGAGAGGACAGTTGTCCTCATGACATTAACCTCTTGTACCGCGCCATAAATTTAGCCAACCACAAAACAATCCACTATATAATAAACATTTAATCATATGTCCAGGGAAAATTTTAAGAACCCCCCCTAAATTTTTAAGTATAATAAATGGGCGAATCTCCATGGTATATAGGAAAAATAGAAGGCAATTTTATCAATAATATAATATGTATATATATTTTTTTGGCGAATCTCTCACCAAGCATGGCGAATATTTTACTCAGTTATAAAATCTTCTAAGATATTCGTATTACCATGGGTTATCATAAACCTGGAGCTTATAAATTACTATTAGTAATTTATAAAAAATAGTAAAATTAATAGTTGATTTTATTTTATTTTTTATTTTAACCAAGCTAAAATGTTTAACATACATTAAATGACAACATCCATATATTTTTTCACTCTATGCTAGTTTCCATATCACGATATTTGATACCTCTCTCAAGGGTTAGTAGATGGATCTATGCTGGTTTAATTCCCCCATTTAAATAGGCTACATTCCAGGTCAATACCATGGGTCAATACCATGTGCCATTTTGGTGAATACATTTGATACCTCTCTCAAGGGTTAGTAGATGGATCTATGCTGGTTTAATTCCCCCATTTAAATAGGCTACATTCGAGGTGAATACCATGGGTCAATACCATGTGCCATGTTGGTGAATACCATGGGTCAATACCATGTGCCATTTTTATTTCTATTAATACTAATATTAGGGTTAACAATTTTTTTTGCATGGTATTAATAACAATATAGTCCATGGTATTTGTCCCATAGTATTTTGCCCATAGGTTTCACCTAAATATAACACATTTTTTGAGTGTTCGTAAATATAAGGTGACTTATGGAGTAAATATCAAAAAATGTTTTATTTGTTTACCATACCTCTCGTTTATTTATATTTTTATTAATTTACCATACCCCTTTTACAAATATGGTATTTGGCCCATAGGATTCACTTAAATAAAACCTCTTTTTTGAGCCTTCATAAATAGAAAGAGGGTTATGGACTAAATATAAAAAGAGGTTTTATTTATTTACCATACCTTTACTTTATTTATATTTCTATTTGTTTACACCCTTGAATGTATATAGGGTGAGTTATGGAGTAAATATAAAAAAAAAAAATTATTTATTTACTACACCTCTAATTTATTTATATTTTTATTAATCTACCATATCTCTTTTATAAATATGGTATTTGGCTCATACTATTCACTTAAATAAAACCTATTCTTGGAAATTAGGGCTAAATTCAAGGGCTAAATTTACTTTTTTTACCCTCTCCCTTAAAATAAGGTGGGATAACCTCCATACCTAATTTTTTTATAAAATAAATTTGAGGCGATTTTTAAAAATGTACTATGATACAAAATATTCACCCACTAAAAATTTAAAACCCCATAATTTTGCCTAAAGGCAAAAATTCGCCCCTAAACTTTTCCATGCACACTACCCTTTTTTCCGAGAACATAGCGTGGGGTCTCGGATTTGCCCTAGAAGCCATGGGGATGAATGAGAAGGGTTAGAAATGATAGGGGAAATGTATATCAATGTGAGGAAGGGTAGGAAATGTGGGGAAAATAGTTTATATGTGTGCCAATTAACTCACGAAGTGAAGAAATGAAAACAAATTTCACTTTGTTGAGATGGTGTTTTTTTTTTAAATTAGTTGTATTGATCAAGAAAGGCCTTCACTTGTTATAGAGAGTGTTGGGAAATGTTCCTTTGCATCAAACTAATGAAAACAAAACTTTCTACAGAAAACGCATCATGGAGCACAAAAATGTAGAGAGAGGGCAAAAAACACAGAAAAATGTCACAAAACACAGCGAAAATGGCACAAAATGCAACGAAGGGGTTTGAGATGCACAATAAGAGTGATATTCAATGTTGAATGAGCCTTTTGGCATATGGATGATCAATTGGTGTCTTTTTACATGTGAAAGATGAAAATACATGTTTGGAATGTCTTTAAAATTTACAAAAACACATTTTTTTGTCTATGTCAAAGGATGAAAATGTACCCTTCCTTTTGTAGTAATATATTCATAAATGTTGCCCGATACCTTTTGTTACCTTTATTTCCTAACATGCTATCTCCTTTGCTATGAAGACTTAAGGCACATAACAATGATGATTCTTTTCTTTGAATTTGGATAGAATAATGACAACACTAGTGGAAACCCCACACCAAGACTTATATACTGACACTTTAACTGATTCATGACCAAAAATGACATGACCTAAACACACCAACCAATGATCAAATTTTTATTTGAAGACCTACTGAAACCATAAAAAATTTGACCTAAGACCCTACCAAAAAAAACTTTAAAAGAGTATTTTGTCACTGGTCACTGACATGACTAATAGGCACTAACAACTTAGAGCCTTGATTTTCCTACTAGGCCCTTGTAGCATCTCCTTGTTCAAATATAGCCATACTTTGTCTCCCACCTTGAATGATTTCTCTATTTCGTGCTACTCCTTCGTGACCTTATATTCTTCCTATGACTTCTATTGTGTTTCCTATACTTGTAGATGGATCTTCCCCATCTTCTCTATAAAATTTTCAACCCTCAAAGCATCTCCTATAAGATCTCCCCTCACTCTTCCTTTCTTCCCATATGAAATATCCAAAGGTGAAGGTGGAAAATATCTAAAAAGCGTTTCAAATGGGGACTTTCATGTGGAAGTGTGAATTGCTATGTTATAAGAATGTTGTATGTATACCATATTTTCATCCCAGGTCTTTATATGCTTATGTTTTTATCCCCTCAGAAGTTACACCAAAGTCTTGTTTACTACTTTTGTCTACCCATCTATTTGTGGATGGAATGATGTGGATTTCTTCAACTTTGTGTCCATCTTCTCCCACAATGTAGTCCATAATTCACTGAGAATGCTTGTGTCCCTTTCTGAAATGATTCTCCTTGGTATCCCAAAGTTCACCCAAACCTGTCCAAAGAACGAGTTTGTGTAGCTTCTTGTCTGTTGATGATATTTTTACAGGGAACCAGAACAAACATCTTGGTAAACCTATCAACTAACACGAACATGTAGTCATGTCCCTTCCTCATTTTTGGTGAAACTCCAACAAAATCCATGGAATTTTTTTCCCAAGGACGAGTAGGTACACGTAAGGGATGATATAGACATTGTTTCCTATTTCTAGGCTTGCTGGTAGAAGAAAGCATGCATCCCCTTATGGACCTAGCAACCTGATCTTTCATCTTGGTCCAATACATATACTTCTGCAACTTATCCATGGTCTTCCCTACACCAAAGTTCCCTACAACCTTGCAGGTGTGAGCCTCTCTAATTAGCTACAAATTCTCACCTTTAGGAACACATAGCTTATCCAGCCTATAAAGTAACCCATCTTAGAGATGGTAGTCAATAATGTTGTTGCTATCATGCACATGACCCTGAATCTTCAACTGCCAATACACCTCCTTGAAGTTCTCATCTTATGAATATGCCTCTCTGTATGCATCATAGGTGAAAGGCTCCATGTGCATAAGAGTCCCCAAAGTTGTAATCATTGATGTCGGTGGCCTTGAAATCATATCTTCCAACTTGTTTGTGCTTCCCTTCTTATACTTTAACACCAAATGAAACTTTTGTAAAAACCCCATCCACTTGTAATGCATGGTCTGTTGTAACCTACTCTGGGCTTGCAAGTACTATAACGACTGGTGATCTATGTGGATTATTGTATCCTTTCCCATCAGATAGTGCTTCCATTTTTTCACATATTACACCATGGCATAGAGATCCTTATCATAGGTAGGGTAGTTAAGAACTACACCATGAAATACTTTAGAATGGTAGAAAAACAAGTCTTCCTCCTTTCATCGAAAAAACTCCCATAACATACCCACTCACATCTATCTCCACTTCAAAGGGCCACTACAAGTTTGGTAATACCAGAACTGGTGTTTGATTGATCTTCTTCTTTACTTTCTTGAAAGCCTTTTGTTGATGTTTTCCCCACTTGAAATTGTTGCCACTTGTTGTTATGGCATGGACTATTGCTACTACCACTGAAAATGAGGCTATGAACTTCCTCAGGTACTGTGCTTCCCCAATGAAAATCCCACCCTCATAAACATTATTAGGCACCAACCATTTCATGATGACCTCCATATTGGAAGGATCTATCTTCAACTCTCCTCCACTGATCATGTACCCCAAATACACTAAATACTATTGCGTAAAGTCACTCTTCTTGAGATTTGCTAGAAGTTGGTCATTCTTCAATGTTTCCAGCACCTATGTCAAATTTGAAATATGATTCTCCTAAGTAGAACTATATACTAGTATATCATCCAAATAGACAATACCAAATGAATCTATAAAAGGGCATAGTATACCATTCATTAATATCATAAACAAAGTTTTTGCATTACATAGGCCAAATGGCATAACTAACCACTTATACAAATCTTTCTTGGTTTTCAAGACAGTCTTCCATGTATCTTCTTCTTTGATTCGAACCTGGTGATATCCAAAATTCAATTCCAACTTAGTGAAATACCTTTCTTCCTACAAATGATGTAGAAGATCGTTTATCTTGGGCAGGGGTATCTATTCTTGAGTGTAATTTTATTCAATGCCCTGTAATCTATACACATACACCAATTCCCATCCGTCTTTGGTACAATGATGATGGGTGACCCACATGGTAATGTACTCTATCGAATGCCACCCTATTCCAATAGTTTTTGCAACTATTTCTTCACCTCACTTACTTCTATAACGTACTACCTTTATAACCCAATATTTGGAAAATGGGGAGTGTCACAATAGTTTGATCTCGTGATCCACTCTCTCTTAGGTGGTAACCCTTTAGGCTCTCAGAACACATTCTTGTATGCATGTAAAAACTCCTCCAATAGTTGTTTATGTTTATTAATACACCCCTCCAGGGATGCCTTTCCTCTTATTGACTCCCCTTTAGGTTGACTTTCTCTTAAAAAAAATAAAACATACTTCTTGTTGGAACTGATCAATTTCTTGGCTTGGTTGGCACTTACGAGTGAATTTTTTTACTTTCCATTCTATGCATTGATGATGAATGATTTTCCATCCTTGATGAGCTGGTACTGGTTAGTTGTCCTCATGAATATTGCATCACATGTTTACATGTATGGACTCCCAAACATGACTCCACATACATCAAGGGGAACCACATCCAGATCTACTTCATCAATAAAATCAACAATGATAGCAAATCCAAATTTTCATTTTTTTTTTAGCTTTAGCGTTGCACCCTTATTTACCCATCCTGGTGGATATGGGTTTGGATGATCATGAACTTATAGTCCCAACTTCTTGACCAACTTTTCTACAATGACATTCACCTGTGATCCTGAGTCAAACAGAACATCAATATTTGTCTTCTTAACTAATATCTTTAAGATATGGAAGAGTTTCATCATTTATTTCTCTTCTTTTTGTTGAAGGCTACTCAGATTTACCTTTTTATGCATTGATGTACAAACGATATTCTCATCCATGTTCGAGCTAGTTTCAACTTGGTGGCTCGAATCAGTGGCCATGATATTCTTCATATTATTAACTTTCTTCTTGTTATTTGGGTTTATATATGGATGAAACTTCCAACACTTCTCCTCTGTATGGCCATTAATGTTGCAGTTGTTGTAGTGGTCACTAGGATCTGTGCACTGGTGTGTTGTGGCTGCTGCCTTTTCATCTTTTCACCCTTTTTCTTACTCTTCTCCTCCTTATAAGCTTTCTTTTAGTCCTTCTACTTTGATCCACTTGATTGCGCTCTTTTCAAACCTATGTTCTCTAGAAATTGTGCTTGTACACATGCCTTGTCCATCGATTTGGGCTTGAACAACATCACTTTCTCACGCATATGGTGGTACAGACCTGCCAAATACTTGAGGAGCACATCTGAATTCTTTGGAGAGATACCCGACATTATAACCATCATTTTGAATTATGTGGTGTACTCCTGCATGCATTGGATTGGCTTTTTCCTGAAGTAATTCCACCGGATCCACTTGTCATCCACATAACCAAATGGGATAAAACTATTAATTAGTGAGCATTTTGAAATCCTCCCACTTAGTCACTAGAGGTTATCCTTCCAACCTCAGGGTTTTTGTGTGGATTTCCCGCCAAGTCAGTGCATGGCCCTCTAATTTCATCCACGCAAATGAGATATTTTTACCTTCGTCGATCTGATGAACGCTAAAATAAACTTCCATTTGTTGCAACCAGTGGTTCGACTTCATAGCGTCGATCTAGTCGTGGTATGGCTTGATATCAAATTTTTCTTCCATTTTAAATAGATATTGTGATTGGTTCATGACACTCGAACTAGGTTGATTTTGCTTAGGTCCTTTCTTCAACTAGTTCTCGGTGTCTTCCCAATCACCCAACCCCCCTTCTGATTTATCCTCTACATTCAAATCCCCATCTTCTCAAAATATACCCATCTTATGGCTTAGGTCCACCATGATGACGTTTACATTGCAGTTTATATCCACGACTTGTTGTTCAAGCCGAGAAGACATCACCTCTATAGGATCATGAGGTTCATTTACATATTCATCACCCATGATTAGGGTTTTATGATTTTTGGCCCCGTAGATTTAGATCCCTACAATCTCCACAAAATATCCAAAGAAACCCTCTCTGATTCGAAATGATCTGGAAACTATCATTCATATTCCACTAGACAGTTTGTCATTACAGATCTAATAATATTAAGTTATAACTCTGAAAATTCTACACTATTATAGTTTATTTCACTTTAAGATTTGTGTATTTAACTCTAATTAGTGCATGCATGAGAATTTAAATTATGCATAAAAGTAAAGAACAACAAAATTATCTCACATAGAAATAAGACACAAGATATTCCCTCTGTGGAACCCTTTCAGGAGAAAACCGAGCTGGAAGGTGAGGTTGCTTCACTCTCTTTTTTTGTTGGGAAATATGCCTGGAGGTACAAAGAAGTAATGCTTGTGGCCTGTGGGCTTCTACAATGCACAAATCCTCTATATGTGCTCCACCTCCTATCTCTCCTAGCGATCTTTGCTCAACTATGGAACAAAATTCTCTAGAAATAATGGAATGCCTTTTCCTCCTAGCGGCCTAGTTATAACACAACTCGATAGCCTACTAGTGGTTAAGTTTGACTACATAAAATCTTAACTAGAGTTACAAACTAGAATCTTCTAGAGTCTTTTACATCAAAAACACATGGATAGCCCCTTTTCCATGAATAATTGGGGTTGATGTGACACCCTCCCGAACTATAGGTGTGAAAACAGGAAGGTCAACTTCTGACTGACATAACTTTTGCATACTGACTCTTATTGACATGCTTGTTACACCATTAGAAAGTTATTTGTGTGTAGAATAGCATGAAAACATGTGACACTAAAGTGTCATATATTTACCACCAAAAAATGTCATTTGATGCCTCAAAATGCTCTGGAAAGGTTTCAGACCCTGCTTTGCCAAACTGGGTCCCATTGGTAAAAACGGTCCCATGAGTTGATTCCTCCACTTTTTCTACTCCAAATGCATCAAGATGGATTAAAAACAATCTAATGATCCAATTTGGATCAATATTCCAACATCCAATTGTGAAAAATATTTATCTTAGAGTTTGTATTCCTTGGGTTTATAATATTTATCCGTTTGGTTTAATATTATTATCTTTGGTTTATAAGCCTTTGGGTTTATTATTCCCTTGGGTTTCTAGTATTTATCTTAGGGTTTATATATCTTGGGTTTATAATATTAATCCTTTGGGTTTAATATTATTCTCTTGGGTTTATATTATCAATCCATTGGGATTTTAATCCCTTGGGTTTATTATTCCCTTGGGTTTATAATATCAATCCCTTTAGTGTTTATATAACTTGAATTTATAATATTAATCCCTTGGGTTTATAATACCTTTGGGTTTTAGAATTAATCCCTTTACTTTATAATATGAATCCCTTGGGTTTATTTGGTTCATATTCCTAAGGTATAATATTATTCATAGGGTTTATAATATTAATCCTAGGGTTTAATATAAATTGCTTGGGTTTACAATCATGGTCATCCATGGTCAACGATGGTCCAATGTCACAATGTGCCAAATATTGTCTCAATATGAAAATCAACCATGGTCCAACATCACTTTGTGACAAACATCGTCTTAGTATGAAAATAATTGATGGTAAATCATGGTCAAGCATGTTTATTTTTAAAGGGTTTATATTATGTATCTTAGGGGTTTTATACCATGGGTTTATAATATTTATGCCTTGGATTTAATATTATTCCTCTAACATTTATGGCTATATGAAGAGTGAAATCAATAGATGGTTTTTAGATTTCACTGCCTTCTTCTTTTCAACATTATGCAAAAATCAAAAGACAATGAGAGAAGGGATTGGTTGGAAAGCATGAAAGGTTGTGATCATTATCTTGTTGATTTGAATTGATGTAGCTTTTGTCATCGGTCTAAGTGTGTTTTGGAAGATACTAGTGTTTAATAACTCTGTTCTAGTAGATTGTTTAAAATTGAATTTCCTATCAACCACATTTAAATTATTGTTTGATTTTTATTAAATTTTTATTTCATAATTACATCATTATTATTATTTAATTGATTATAATATAATGGTTGCTATTATTACTATTATATTATTATTATTTCTTATTCTTATTTAATATAATAGTAATAATCTAATAATAATAATTATTTCATATAATAGTAATAATATAATATTAATTATTATTAACATGGTTCTTATATTTAAATTAATATTATTGATAATAATATTAATTCTTAATACTATCGATAATTGATATATGTGTTTGATATGGGCATATTGGTGTTTATCAACCACATTTATTAATGTGGTTGTGCTAGTTTTAGTTGTGTAGTCTACTATCCTAGTGTCTCGAGCCAAACCTTCTAGAGTGAAAATAGGTGGGTATAAAATTATTTTCCCAATGTGAAATAGAGCATTAACAATCCCTGCATTTTTTGCAGTGTGGTAAAAAGAGCTAAAGACTTAGTGTTAATTTGTAAATGTTTTCCCTATAATGGAAAATCGATTTTTTGTTCAATAATTGTCTTCTGGATCTATCA
>APFE030894536.1:22233-82634 GCA_000404065.3 Pinus taeda | reverse complement strand
TAACAATAAAAATTAACAAACTAGAAAGCAATAAAAAAAAATAAAAGGTTAGAGGATATGTCACTGAAAGAAGGGAAATCACAAAATTAAAGAAAAGAAGTTAGTGAATTAGAGAGGAACATTAAGAAGAACATCTAGATGGAAGAGCGAGATCTAATTTTTACTGATTTCCCAGCCATCATTCTTATTAAGGTTGTTGGTTGCATGCTTCTCAAACTTGATGGCTTCCTTGAACTTTCTGTGATGATAATGAGATATTTTCACTAAGGAACGAGTATTCTCTATATACCTATGATTATTACTATTGGAACAATGTTTAGCAAAAGCAGAATATTTAGAGCGATTATGCTTGATGTCCACCACATGTTCTTTAATTTTACACTTGAAGGAACACCTTCTCTCACCAATATAAGGCTTCCCACATGAGCAAGGGATCATGTAAACCCCTTTAGAGTTAGATGGGTCAATCCTGTCTTTAACAGACCCAAGGGAAGACTGAATGTTGGTAAGCAACTTGAAGGTCACAAAGATATTGATTTTCTTAAGAATCTGAGCCAAATTGTGAGAGGTTCTTTGAATAAAAGGAAGGTGGACAATGGAAATGAGATTGTTGGAATCAACTTTATTTTTGATCCCTTTAGATATTTTATCCTCCATTCACTACAACAAAACCCTGTGATTGGCGTCCCTTTTTTCTTCCTTTTTTGCATCTAGAGCCCATTTTTGGTGCTATTTGTGTCCAGTTATAAAATATGGTGCGAAAATTGATGCAAAGTTTGCACTGAGTTTTTCACCAAGTCTTAGACCAAGTTTAGCACCAAGTATTGCAATAGGTTTTGCATCAGGTTTTACACCAGGTTTTACGCCATGTTTTGTGCCATCCTTTGCACCATGTTTTGCATCAAGTTTGGCACCTAATTTTGTTTCACCAACTTTTGTATCATTTATTGCATCCACTTTTTGTGCCTATGCTTGCATCAACTTTTTAATCATCTCTTGCATCCTTTTTTGCACCATTTTTTAAATTACTTTTTGCATCCATTTTTACATCATTTTTTGCATCCCTTTTGCATCAAGATTTGCATAAGGTTTTGTGTCTCATATTGCATCTACTTTTACATCTAATTTTGTTGCTTCAACTTTTGCATCATATTTTTCATCCATTTTTGCACCTATGTTTACGTCCACTTTTGCATCCCTTTTTGCATCTTATTTTTCATCCTTATTTGCTTCTTTTTTTGCATCTATCATTACATCCACTTTTGTTGTGACACTATTTGTACCATGTTTTGTACTTACTGTTGTACCCATGTTTGCTTCCAATTTTTCATCCATCTTCACATCCACTTTTGCATCAAAATATTGCATCTATTTTTGCATCCACTTTTGTGTTTGGTTTTGCATCTCATTTTGTATCATATTTTGCATCTACTTCCATTGCATCCATATTTTTCATCCAATTTTGTTTCTGTTGTTGCACCCATGTTTGCATCCACTTTTTCACCCCCTTATTGCATCTTGTCTTGCATCCAAGTTTGCATATTTTTTTGTGTTTTTTATTACATCCACTTTCTCATCCACTTTTGTTGTGCCATATCTTGTGCCTATCATTGATATCCACATTTTCTTCCAATTTTGCATCCACATTTGCATCCTCTTTTGTGTCCAAGTTTGCATCAATTTTTTTTTCTATTTTTTGCATCCCATTTTGCATCTACTTTTCCATCCACTTCTAATGTGTCCAATTTTGAATCTAATTTTCTGTCCAGTATTGCATCCATGTTTGGTCCATGTTTACATCCATTTTTTAATCCAATTTTGCCTCCTTTTTGCATCCAAGTTTGTGTCTTTTTTTTTGTTCATTGTTGTATGTACATTTATTTCACAACAATTCATGCTAAGTTTTATGCCTACTATTACACCCATGTTTTCTTCCACTTTTTCATCCATGTTTGCACCCTATTTTGTGTCCAAGTTTGTATCAACTATTGCATCTACTTTTTCATCCACTTTTGTGTCAATTTTTCTGTCTTGTTTTGCATCTACTTACGTTGTGTCCACTCTTCATCCAATTTTACATCTATTGTTGCCCCCATTTCTTTTTTGAATTTTGCATCCATTTTCCAACACTCATATAATTTTTGCATTGATGATATTTCTTATGACATTAACAATTATGAACAACTGATGACAATGTCAATAATTATGACGATGATGATAATGAAGATGATGACGATGAAATTAATTGTGATTATTATGATAATCAAAATGATGGTAAAGATGATGGGGGTTATAATGAAAATGATGATGATGACAATGATGATGGCGATGCTAATGACCTCGAACAATATTCCCAATTTTTAAATTTTTTCATGGTCATAATCATAATCCTTATCTTTAGAGTCATCTTCCAAGTCATCATCATTTGATCATCATTATCATTATTTTCATCTTGGTCATCATCAACAACAATAATGGCATGAATTATGATTATGATGTTCATGACGAAGTTGACAACAATGATGATAGAAATTACATTAATTATGATGATGGGGATGATGAAAATTATAATGATGATGATAATGGTAGTGATGATGATCATCGATCATCTCTAAAAGATAAAGTTTTCATTTCTCTACATATATCATGTGTCCTAACAACCCTTTTTGAGCACTCGTAATATTTTTTGGGTTGATGATATTTCTTACAACACCTATAATTATGAACAAATGAAAACAATGTCCATAATCATGATGATGATGATACATGAATGGCGACTATGATGATAATGCAATGATGAGATTGATGGTGGTGATGATTATGATAATGAATATGATGGCACTCCCTCTAAACTAGCGAGATACTCATAATGAGACAAAAAAGTACTATCAAGTTGACATATTCATATAGGAAGGGATCTGGATTGATAAGCATCAACAATGATTTAAATCATCATAGCCAACATTGTCAAAATAGAAAGGCCTTGACTAACAAGTTATATATCTTCATTAGATCATAGCACAATTTTGGGATGCATAAATTTGGACACCACTGCCTCTTTAGGCACTTACCGCTCTAGGATGTTCATCAGGCATGTCCTCACATGATCATTTCCTAATCCACTGTCGTAATATTTGGCACCAGGAAAAGTCAATCCTCATTATTATTCTTATCTTGGATTAATGTACTTGACTCATGGCGGTTAGTTCTAGTCAAAGCACAAATTCTCAAAGAATATTGGTCCCATCTGTTTATCTAATCCACCATCCTCCCTATTGGTGTATTTAGTAGGCTTGCGACTATTAGTCTTAGCCACAGTACATGACAAATGGATAATATGGTGTCAATGCTCACTCCCTCTCAACCAGGGAGGAGACATCCACAAGCATAAGCGTATCTCAAGAATATCCATAATTTTCATAGGGAATAACATCATTACTTTTTTTTTCATCGCATGACGCCTTTATGATTAAGAATTCATATATTTGTGGAAATATATTTCCCCTTTTTTTCATTTGTGATGAAAGAAAATAAAAAAGTGAAAGCCAAAATCATTAAATATACACTATAATGATTTATCTAAGTCTAAACTCTAAGGTTAAAGTGAAAATTTATGTAAATATTATATCTATGAGTTGTTCAAAACTTATGAAAACCTTATTCCCTAAGTTCTATATATAAGAAAAATCAAAAGAAAGAAAAATAAGGCCCAATGCATGGTAACTCATGTATTCACACCCTCTTTGGAAAACATATGAATATATACACTCCTAGTCACACTTGATCGCATGTTTGTAATCGTCAAATCATGAAGTCCTCTTTTCCCCTTTCATTTTCACTTCATCCTTTAGGCACCTAATTGAGGATCTAGGGAATTTTTCTTGCCTAAGGGTTTCATGTCTACTCTTGGTTTACTTATGTCACACTACAGTCAATCATGTGACGGAGTGAAATACTTAAGTTTGTGGAGTTATTAAAACAGTGTATTAAGTTAGTCACCACACACACATGTATTACATGTCATTGATTGACATGTGCAGGTTGGAGACTCATTGCTTGAGAACTTTAATGGATACTACTTTAGGGCCTTGATGGTATATCTTACAAAATCTCTTGGTAAACATTGTGATTCATCCTTTCTATTCCACGAGACACTTGATAATATTGAATTCACTCCCAATAATCCACGGAGATGGGGAGTATAAATTACTTGTGCTGGAAATAGAATTGAGAAATAGAGGTTTTCCATTTGCAATATTGGATTCATAAACATTGGATACATGGTAGTAGTCCTTGATGTCAATTAACTAAAATTATATTGTCATAATGCGAAAAGAGGTAAACATATTGGTAACCTTGATGTCCTAAACATTCCAAATAATAGCCATTCCACCCAAGTATATCTAATCATCAACCACTACTACTTGGAAATTCCTTCCCCATTTTCTAATTATATGGGGTAGAACCTCACTTAATATTTTTATTTCTTACATCAACATTATTGATGGGTGCTTTGCGTACCATTTTTTTTTTTGGAGTTTGTTTTCCTTTGCTATTGAGGTCCCTCATGTTCCATGAGACTATTTTCATGGAGAATTTACATAGAAAGGAAGTATAATTTGACTAAAAAAACGTGTTCCAAGATTTAAGTTATTAGACAATGCCACTTCATGACTCCTATATTTCCTTAACTTGGGACTGAATGGTGAACTTGATAGCCTTAAGGGTAATTAACCAATGAAAATCTAAAAAAGAGATGACTATTGACTTTATCACATACAAGCTAATATACTAAAAAAACATCCATAAAAATTTCATCAATCACTGTACCTTTAAAAACAATATCCAAAACAATTTCATCAAGCAGTGAAGCATTACATTATAAATTACAATCTATAAACCTTTTGGGAACTTTTTGCCAAACCATGATCAAAACCAACATATTTAATATTAATATTTAAAAATAATATGGAAAATAACACATTTTCATAAATTAAATAACATGTTATCAATCCTAAGAAATGTCACTAACATAAAACTAAAAATCATGCAACTAATGGGAGTGGCCACTCAAGGCCACCATAAGACAATTAATCTATTATGACAATGATTATGGGGAAAGAAATCTACAAAAGACAAAGGCAAACCTATTTTAACTTTATTGTTTTAATAGGTGCAAGTTGAAAATCTGAAGAGATAATGAAGAGAAGAATTACTTTTATTGCATTAAGAAAACCCAAGCACATTCTATAACTTAGCAAGGACAAGATGTATAATACCCATCTCAGTGACACAACGAATGGCATTAAGTTACTTTTCTATATATAATTTAAACTTATATCATAAAATCACAAATTTAGCGTGAATGGATGTTTAAAATCCATTTTTATAAAAAAAAAAAATGTAATTTTTGTTATAAAAAAGAAACAGAAAATAAATATATTTTTTTAGAAATAAAAAATACTAAACTAAATATATATTAAAAAATAACTAAACTTAAGCATTTTTTTTATTTAAAATATTTTTTTGAATTTTTTGAAACACTTCCCTCCATTCTAAGAAGAAAAAATAATAATAGAAATAAGGACGAACCAAAAATATTCCTTTCCTTGGTGAGTGTTTCCCACCATTCATTCCACTCGCTCGAGTTATTTCATAAAACAAAGATAAGTGTTATTTCACACTCTTTTGGTAAAGCCTATTGAGATTCTCTTATGATATATCTATTCCTTGATGGAGTCCTTGATATATTGATCAAGTTTTGATTCCTTGGAGATTAATTAGAGCAAAGAAAACATGAGTACTCTTAATTCCCAGTTCAATGCCTCTAATGGTGGACACAAAGCAAGGGAGGGGTTGCTATTGTGGTCATAACTCCAAGTTCATTGTCTTTGATGGTGGGTGAGGCATGGGAGGGTGTTGCAGTCATGGTCGTGGTCGTGGAGTTTTCTATTTTACATTATTTAGAGAGTTCAAAGCAATTTGAACGGAATCATTGTCGTCACTAGTGATGAAAAGAGATCTGGGTATACGCCAGAATCCCCTTTCTTAACCAATTCTTAACCAATTCTCAATTGATACACATGGATTTTCCACGAACCAGCCCAACGGTTTATACGCTCAGGTCATAAATTGTTAAAGGATTCGCAGGACTGCTATCAAATAGACTCAAATCGATTCATTTAAGGATTTCGTTGTACATACAAACAAGGCCAGCGATTTTATATGCAACTGAACTATTATGTCCTTACGGCTATACCCAGTGTTTTAATCGCCTGGAAAGAGCACAGTTCCATCATAATATGGACCCTACAGCGATCTGTTTAATACGCACACACATGGTCCTTAACAATACAATCAACACATATATAACTGCGCATCCACCGTCTTGAAACTCAACAATACAAACAATATATGGTAGGCGCACAGTGGAAATCTTATCAATGAACTGTTAGCAATTTAAGTGTATGCCACAGACAGCAGTTAGGAATACGCACCACAATTCTCACACGCAACAATTATAACAATACCCAGCCTTAAAGTGTGTCTAAGGTGCGCGCTCCACACATGTATACACAGGTTTAAGCCACGGTTCCATGTCCATGGCATTATCAATACAAATCCACAGTTATAGTTCCGCTGTAATACAATAGAAAACCCCACAACCTTAAACGCATAGCAATTTAAATAAACACATGAATTCTCCACAATCGGCTGTCATAAAACTTATTGCAGTGCGCACGGCCCCGCAGTCTATACACACAAACCCTTATATAGAACATATGAAATTCATTCAAAAACCATGTTAAACAGTATAATCCTTAAACTTTTCAGCAGAATTTTAACTATTCTTCTCAATATACATTCAGTGCATGAAGTAACAGAGAGAGTTTTCATCAAACAACTCTAGCCTCGCCTCTCTGCTGAGAGCTTAGCTGCCTTCTTATTTATGTATAATAATGGATATGCTTTACATAATAATTGAAACATAAAAACTTCTACATGCAATGTATCCACCTAACAAAAGCATTTTGAGGCTTTTCTCATCTTTTTTCTTGCTCTAAAATAGAAAAGGTTCCTTATCCTTTATTGCTTTTACGCCTAAAGCACTCCCTATTTTCTATTTTCTTAATTATTTACTTTGGAAACATCTAATTAATCACACTGACTTGTAACTTAGGAAAATAATTCTAGAATGCTTGACCCCCTATGACTGTTATTTACAATAATTGCTCTTGGGTTGAATGCTCCCGCATCAGACTCCCAAGGTAGAAAAATTTCATGATCTCCTGATCATGTGGTTTGTGGTCTTGATCTTCCTAGATCCCATACTTTGTTCTGCAACCGTCCAAATGCTTTATTCCTTTGCTGCCGCTGCATTTCTGTTGTCCTTTCCTCCATTTTCTTCTTCCTGTCAATCAGGTTCAAGTTCTTATCGATCTTGCTTGCTGCTATTTCTATTTTCCTCCATTTGGATTGCTGCATCATCAGCTGCCATATTTCTTCAATTTATATGTCGAGCATACTATTGTTGTTCCCAATTTCTGTTAATTCAGCTGCTACCATAGATGTTGCTTCCACTGCTGCCATAGATGTTGCTACCTCCCAAGCTTCCTGTCCCTCTGCAACATACTTTGGCTCATCACCTGTAAACACAATCAAATTGTTAGCATTAAAATCACAAGACCCACTGGTCTTATTTGTAGATTCAGTCACCAACTTTTCTCTCTGCAGCTTCAAGTCTTTTTCAGGACTCAAAAAAATTTCACTGGCTTTCTCCTCAGCTTTCTCTGGCAATATTTCAGAATGCTGATTTGTATTCACCATGAGACTGTCAGCTAGGCTCGCCTTCTTACCATCTTCTGCTTCATGACTGTCCTTCATGAAAACTTCCCTGCCTTGTTTCCTCAGCAAATTAACCAGTGCATGATTTCTCTGTCTCTCCAGTTCTCTTCTCTGAAAATCTAGTTTCCTGTATAATTCAATAACTTCATTAGGAGTAGATTTTGGAAACTTCACATAACCTTTTATACCTTCAACAACTTTTGACCAATCTTCAGCTGGCCCTTCTTTCTCTGCATCAACATTAGATTCCTTCTTTATGACAATATCAGCCAATTGTCTTTCACCTGCAAACATACACAAATTGTCAGATTTAAAACCATGTGTCCCTTTGTCCTTACTTGAAGTTTCAGTCTTCAAGTCTTCATCTTCCCTATCTCTCATAAATTCTCCTTGTTCTGGTTCATAGATGGATTCTTCCATTTCAACTTCCTCTTGACTCATCTTCTTGCCATTTACCTTGGCATCCTCTTTCTTATGTCCTCTACTGTGGCTTTTTCCTGAACCTCTGCTATGACTATTAGTAGTCATCTTCTTCTTGTCTTCCTTCATGCGCTCCTTTGCAACAAGCCTCTGCAACAACTAGTCCTCATGGCTGCAATCTTACCTCACTAAGCTCTCCTCACTTAGTCTTTTGGTAAGCACGGGTCCTCCATCTGGAACCTCTTCCTGAGCAACACCTTTGCTCCTTCTAGGCTTCTGCAATCTCCCACGCTCTCCTGAGAACACTTCAGTTGTTCTCTCTATCCAATTCCTTATTGGATTCTTCAGGTTCACTGCCACTCCTCTGCAACCATAAACTTCAATTCATAAATTTCAAATCAGGAAATCATCTCACCTTTAAGATCTTGCATGATCTTGTCCTCCCTTTGTTTCTGCAATCCTGTTCACTTGTGTAGTTTGCATATCAGATTTAAAATCTGATCTTCATCATTCATCACACATTCAAAAATACATTTCAATTCTTCAAAAAAACCTTCTTGCATTCATTCATCCTTCACATGCAATTAATTTAACAAAAAAAAAAAAATTGAGTCATCAAACAGAGTTATTCCAGCTCTAATACCAACTTCCGCTGCTCCAGAATCCTTCTCTCCGCAGGAAACTTTCCCTGCTCTGATACCACCTGATGAAAAGAGATCTGGGTAAATGCCAGAATCCCCTTTCTTAACCAATTCTCAATTGATACACACGGATTTTTCACGAACCAACCCAACGGTTTATATGCTCAAGTCATAAATTGTTAAAGAATTCGCAGGACTGCTATCAAATAGATTCAAATCGATTCATTTAAGGATTCTGTTGTACATACAAACAAGGCCAGCGATTTTATATGCGACTGAACTATTATGTCCTTACGGCTATACCCAGTGTTTTAATCGCCTGGAAAGAGCACAGTTCCATCATAATATGGACCTTACAGCAATCTTTTTAATACGCACACACACGGTCCTTAATAATACAATCAACACATATATAACTGCGCATCCACCGTCTTGAAACTCAACAATACAAAAAATATATGGTAGGCGCACAGTGGAAAGCTTATCAATGAACTGTTAGCAATTTATGCATATGCCACAGACAGTAGTTAGGAATACGCACCACAATTCTCACACGCAACAATTATAACAATACCCAGCCTTAAAGCGTGTCTGAGGTGCGCGCTCCACACATGTATACATAGGTTTAAGCCACAGTTCCATGTCCATGGCATTATCAATGCAAATCCACAGTTATAGTTCCGTTGTAATACAATAGAAAACCCCACAACCTTAAACGCATAGCAATTTAAATAAACACATGAATTCTCCACAATCGGTTGTCATAAAACTTATTGCAGTGCGCACGGCCCCGCAGTCTATACACACAAAGCCTTATATAGAACATATGAAATTCATTCAAAAACCATGTTAAACAGTACAATCCTCAAACTTTTCAACGGAATTTTAACTATTCTTCTCAATATACATCCAGTGCATGAAATAACAGAGAGAGTTTTCATCAAGCAACCCTGGCCTCGCTTCTCTGCTGAGAGCTTAGCTGCCTTATTATTTATGTATAATAATGGATATGCTTTACATAATAATTGAAACATAAAAACTTCTACATGCAATGTATCCACCTAACAAAAGCATTTTGAGGCTTTTCTCATCTTTTTTCTTGCTCTAAAATAGAAAAGGTTCCTTATCCTTTATTGCTTTTACGCCTAAAGCACTCCCTATTTCCTATTTTCTTATTTATTTACTTTGGAAACATCTAATTAATCACACTCACTTGTAACTTAGGAAAATAATTCTAGAATGCTTGACCCCCTATGACTATTATTTACAATAATTTCTCTTGGGCTGAATGCTCCCGCATCAACTAGGTATAATGGATTAAGTGTGATAATGGATAAAATGAAGTAATTATTTGTGATCATTTGTTCTTGAAAGAACATTAGGATCCATATTATTATATAAAAAAGTACATGCATTAAAAACAACTCAATATTTCATGTGAATTCATATTGTATGCGACTTATTTTTCATTAAAACAATTTACTTTTTCATGTGACATTCTTTTTTTGTTAAAATTTCTTCTATTTCTAATCTGAATTACAATTGTAATTTGAAATAAAGCTTCCAGTAAAGATTAATTTACCAATTCTGCATGGAAATCATAAGAAACATTCACAATATAATATGAAGAACAAATGGGTACCTACTTCATATGGATTAAAAAATGATTCTACTACTTAATGTGAATTACAAGTGTAATCTTAGTTGGATCTCCAATATATCTTAAGCCATATTTTCATTTTATTTTTGGTACTATTAAATGTTATTATGTCCTACCTCATTTTATTGTTAGCATTGTAATAAAAATATGCATTTTGCTATAGAATTAATACTAGCATGTAAATTGTTCTTTTTTCCAGATCGCTATAGGTAATGACAACGGAGATGATGATATAGACTATGTTTAGATTACATCATATATCAGAGATGATGATGGTGATGAGGATGGCGATGATTATGTGGATGATATTATCAGAATGGTCAGGATGATGATCATGGAAATGATCATGAGGATGAGCTTGGCTATTATTTTTGTGGTGCTAGCTAGCCATGTGTTATTTTTTATATTTAGTTGGGTGTCTTAATATGGTAATCATACATTTGAATTTTGGTTTATTTGAATAATGATGATCATAATATCGTTACTATCTTGTTACCTTGTGAATATGTTGAAAATTGTTTTTTTATGAAGAATTATTGTGTATTATGAGATTCCTATTTTTTTATGGATGTTGTGAATTTACCTTAGCATAATGATATCTATGAAACATTTCTATTTGGTAATCTTACATTGACTTTTAGTTGATTTGATTAAATATGATGATGATATTATCATTTTTATCTTGTTCTTTTATGTATATATTGAAAAATATCAACATTATTTTGATGGAGAATTATTATGTATGATGATATTACTATCTTTTGATGGATGTTGTGAATTTACCTTAGAATAATGGTGTTCATGAAATATTCTGATATGATAATCATACATTTGAATCTTACTTGATTTGATTAAGGATGATGAGGATATTATTAGTATTATCTTGTTACTTTATATATGTGTTGAAACCTGTCAATGTTTCTTTATGGAGAATGATTATGTATGATGACATTACTATTTTTGGATGTAATGTTGTGAATTTACCTTGGAATAATGATATCTGTGATAAATGTTGATTTAGTAGTAATATATGTATATTGAGAATTGTCAATGATTTTTTGATGGAGAATTATTATATATGAGGATACTACTATATTTTTTTATGAATGTTGTCAATTACGCTTAAATTTGTTTACAAATACTAAGTTATGAATTTTAATTGTGATATATTCTTAAATGTGTTATACATGAAAATAACTCCTCATCATCTTGGAGGAGAATCTACGTTGTTGGTTGAAATACCCCTTTCTCCTAAACTATGTAAGCCTATAATACAAGTTATGTACCATGAGGACTACAGTATACTAGTCTATAACAAGTTGTCCCCTTCATCTAACTTTTGTTACCAAAATAATAACCACTAAGTAAAAATTAAGAAACTACTAAAATAATGCCATTAAGACAATTTTTAATATATCATTTTTATTATTCTTTTACCAAGATTACCCAAATAAATATCACATTTATCAAAATAACTGTATATGTATTTTCTATTTAAATTAATATATTAGCACAAGGTTTAATAAAATTTAAATTAAAAAAGCAAATTCAAAATTTAAAGGAAATTTAAATTTAAATTTAAATTACCCAAATAAATGTCACTTTTATCAAAAATAACCGTCTACATGTATTTTATATTGAAATTAATTTATTAACACAAGATTTAAGAAAATTTAAATTTAAAAGAAATATAAAATATAAATTGAAGTTAAATTGAAATTTAAGTTACTCAAATAAATGCACTTTTATCAAAATAACTATATATTTATATTTTATATTTAAATTAATTTATCAATACAAGATTTAACAAAATTTAAATTAAATTTAGGATTTAGGATTTTACATTTAAATTTATTTATTTAACATGCCATGATTTAGACTTCATTAAAAATATTCTTGATATTCTAACTTTTATAGATTAAGATATTAATTTTATTTTTAATATTTAATATAGTTTTGGTCACTTGGGCACCATTCATTCATAGTTAAATTAGGTAAGTTATATTATTAAAAAAAATCCACTGCCTAGTCACACCTATATGTCTTTTTAAATTTTAAAGGATTTTGATTGGCTTACACATTATGACATGGAAATTCAATGTTAACATTTTAAAATGAAAATTCCTCTAATGCGAGGAAAAAAACTCAAGTTAACTAGAGTTTGACACTCTTTTTCACTTTCCGAAACTCATATGGTGGAATGTGATCTCTTTATCCTCATATTTAGATTTTTCCTAAAAAATAAAAGCATACAAAAGTGGGAAAGAGCCATAAAGCATGGAGAAGCTTTTTCCTAAGCACAAAAGCATCTAAAAAGTGGAAAATGCCAATTTTATATGAGGAGACATTATTCACCCAAAAGCTTTTGCCAAAATTGAACTAATGAGGAAATTGGGAAATCTTCATAGCCTTCACTTTACTATATATTGGAGGCTTGGCCATTGAGGAAATGATGGGAATTCATGTATTGTCATGCTGCTGAGATCTATCTTGAGAGGGAGAGTTTTGGAGCTAGGAGTTGGGGGAGGTGTTGTTGCAACTGTATCTGATGGTTGTAAATTTCCTCCAACTCCTTTATTACTATAGATTAGTCATTTTTCCTTCCATATGCTACTATTCATTCTTTACTTATCCTATTTAACTAATGAATGTATAGGATTTTGGTTTATATTTATTTATTCAGTAACATTTATATGTTTATGATAGTTTCAATTATCAAGATATTATGTTGTGAATTTTTCTTTGTTCTCTCTCTTGTGTGTAGTACCAAGATTTGGAGCTATCTAAGAGCACTTCCCTACTACATTAAAAACTCCAATAATACCTGCATGCGAGGACTCACATGAATTCATTCTTCTTTTGTTAATCTATACTCTACATATTGATCTACTAAGAATCCTGAGCCCTAGAACAACCTTTATTTTAATCAGTCTATCTTAGGTTTCTAGGATAAATTGAGAGGGTTTTATGTTCATCTCATTGTGCATTAAATCCTACCACAAAATGATATTTAGAAACTGTAATATATTTCACTATGTAATAAAATCAGTAAAATGGAAGTAAAAGTAAAACTCTAAACAAGAAGCCAAAAGTGGATGTAACCATCGATGCAAAATTGGGAGTAGAATTGGATGTCAAACTAGCCATCAAAACAAGATGCAAACAACGAGACAAAAAGGGTTTTAAAGTAGAATTAAAAAAGGGTGTAAAACTAGACACAAACAAGGGAAAAAAATAGGGCATACAAAAAGATACCAAATTGGGCGCAAACAAGGATGTAAAAATGGACACCAAAATGAGGATGCCAATAATGGTGTAAAATTAGGATGAAAATTTGGGTGCAAAAAAGTTGTAAGAAAAGACACAAAACAAGAAGCAAAATGGGGCTAAAAAAGGGTGAAACTAAGGATGCCAAAAATGATGCATAACTAGATGAAAATTCAAACTAAAATCTAGGTGCAAAATGAGATGCAAATGTGGACACAAAATGTGGCAGAAAAAAGGATGCAAATTTGGATGCCAAGAAGGATGCAAAATTAGACACCAAAAAGGATGCAAAATTGGACATAAAAAATGGTGAAAATTGGGACATAAAAGTGGAAAAAATGGTGTGAAAATAGGCATAAAAATGGCTCAAATTTGGATGCAAAATGAGGTGCAAAAAATGATTCAAAATTTGGTGCAAAAACAAAAACAGACTTAGACGAAAAAAATGGCTCAAAATTGAAGGTAACATTAGACACAAAAAGGGATTCAAAGGTGGACACAACAAATGGTTCAACATAGGGTGAAAATTTAGATGCTCAAAAAGATGCAAAATTGGATGCAAGAAATGTTGTTAAAAATGATGTTAAATTGGATGCAGCAAATAATGCAAAATTAGGTGCAAAATAGGATGCAAAAAAGGGAGACAAATGAAATGAAAAAGTGGATGAAAAAAATGGTACAAAAATGGATGAAAAATTTGGCACTAAATCAGATTCCACATGTGGTGCAAAATTAGATGCCAAAAATGGTATTAAAAAAGGTAGAAAAATTGATGCAAAAATAGATGTAAAAATAAGTACAAAATTAGAAGAAAAAAATGGCATAAGGCTAGATGCAAAAACTAGCACAAACTTGATGCAAAAAAGGCACTAAATCAGATGCAAAAGATGGTGTAAAACTCTATGCAAATTACGACACAAAAATAGAAGCAAAGAATGGCACAAAATAGGAAGAAAAAAATAATGCAAAAATAGATGCAAAAAAAGGCACAAAACTAGAAGAAATACCTGCTGTAAAACCAAATGCAAATCCTGGTGCAAAATATGATGCAAAATTTGGCATAAAAAAGGATGCAAAATTTGGCGCAAAAAAGGATGCTTTAAAAATTGTACAATAGAACCAGATTTAGCACCAGGCTGATCATCCCAATGGAGAGAAAAATACACTAAAATATGGTGCTAAATCTGGCGTAAATTCCCTATTTTGTTGTAGTGATTTGGAAGAATTTCAGGCCTTGATGCTTTAGATAACCATTGGTCATGAAGACCTCTAAAATATGAGCTTTCTCATCATTGATATGAAGATCATCAGAAATATTAAAGGCTTTAGTTCAAAATATGTCGATTTTTTTCAATTATGTTATAGATTCAAAAGACATTTATCTAACCATTTCTATTCATAGAAACTTCAATTTAGAATTTTAATTTTTGTGTTCATTGTTAACTGTGCATTACTCTGTTTTATTACAGCATATAATTCCTTAAATTTAAACTTTGTTATTTATTTTCAAGTGAAATTAGTTTTTATTTTGTTTATGTGGTGGTGTCTATAATTACCTCTTCTTCCTTTAGTGTTAATATTCAAATCAATATAACATTACATATATTTCATTTTCAATTTTTTATTTTTCTATTTTGAAAATTTAAAACATTGGAAAAAACATTTTTATCTAATAAGATTGGTATTCTTGGTTGTATTTAAAGATGTTGGAGGTTATGATATTGGATCGATTTTGTGCTCAGAGATATTGGGTCAAGGCAAGACCATGCAACGAATGAAAAGAATCACAAAGTAAAATGTTATGAAAAATAAGTTTGCACAACTTAACTGCCACACTTTCATGTTTTTATCTTTTGTAACTATCTAGATTTTCTTTGATGTTAGTAGATGTAGTATTGGGGCAAGGCAAGGCCATGCAGTGAATGAATAAAACCACAAAGTAAAACGTTATGAAAAACATGTTTGCACATATTAGTTGCCACACTTTCATGTTTTTATATTTTTTAATTGCCTAGATTTCTTGATGTAGTAGATCTAAGGTGTGTTCTTTAGGAATGGCTTTTAACTTGGAATTTATTTGTTTGAATAATTTTCTAAATTTGTATTAATTTTTTATTGAAACTTTAAATATTAATAAATATTAACATTAAATTTTGACAATGAATAATATATTTTTTTATAATTAATTTCGAAGAGTAGGTGATACTAAAAATTGTACCTTGGGGTAAATGAGACATTCAAATTTAGTTCAAGGAATATATTATAATATATATTTTATAAGGAATGATATTTATTGGTTATCATCAACGTTGTTGTGCATTTTGATAGTTTCTTACTACTAAGTGAATAGTATGCATTCTTTTAAGTTAAATGCACTATTTTACACTTGTGTTTGTTAAGCATTCAATGTGGGGAAGCATCACTTAGTTTTTCCTTCGAATATAATGGGTTAGCTTAACTAGTTGTTGATAATTTTAGTTGGCATTAAGCTTTCTCTATGCTAGTGTGAATCATTAGAGGTGTTAAAAGCAAGAGCTTAATTGCATAGAACTAGACAAATATCAACAAACATTGACAACAATTGCTTGAGCTAATCCCTTACGCTAAGTCAATTATATATCTATGTATCTATAGAAGGAAAATCTTGCCATGAAACTCAAGGGAAGTTTTTCCCACATTCATGAATGATATCCCTAGTAAGCTTGTTAGTGAAAACTAGTGCTTTTCACCTAAGGGGACTCAAATTAAATATCTATTGATACATAATTCTCAATAATAATTGAAACTAGTTGAGATAACTTCTCAGTTTCATTCATGTATGTGTTTGAGCACGCCCATCTCTCTCCAAAAAAAACCTCATGGGTAAACCTA
Source organism: Pinus taeda (assembly GCA_000404065.3). Taxonomy (NCBI): domain Eukaryota; kingdom Viridiplantae; phylum Streptophyta; class Pinopsida; order Pinales; family Pinaceae; genus Pinus; species Pinus taeda. The sequence continues at coordinate 65,930 of APFE030894536.1, read as the reverse complement.
ATATATCTTCCCTCACATTCATATATGGCATCCATAGTAAACCCATCAATGTATAATAGTACACCTCACCTAGGACATTAAAATTAGAAGTACGTTGACATGGAATTGGGAAAATATCCAACAATATTCGAAAGAATAGATATATAACAATAGTAATAGTAATAGTAATACTAATAATAGTAATCAAATTTTAAGGTCATAACTAAGCTAGAAATAAATTTGGTATATGAGACCCCCTTGTTTATGGGATATAGGACCTGCCTTTGTGCAATGATTTCAATGCTAAATTCTATGGAGGTGTACATACTCTTAATTAGGGAAAATTTTAAGGATGAAATTTTGCTAATTGACTATTTTTTTGACATTTTTTGAAACAAATATTCACTCATTTGATTAAAAATGCACCGATTGTTTACATATATATGATTAAATGGATAATATTTATCAAAAAACTACCAATTTTAATAGTAAATTACAAGTTTTTTATTGAATACTTTCCCTTGTTCTATTTGTGTGGCTTTTCATACCAAAATAGTCACCAATAATACTATACATAAGCACAATATTTGAATCCTTAAAAAACCCTCTGCTTTTAATTTGGTCTAGATTTGAACCTATGATCTATTAGAAGGAAACAAATGCTCTTAAATACTATGCCCACCCATGTTGTACCATTATCTAAATCTAATTTCACATCTAAGCTGGACACCAAATTGTTGTACAATACTTCCTTTTTTGTAGGACAAGGTACAAACTATTTGAATACTAAATTCTATGGAAGTATAGATACTCTATGTTCTCTAACTTTTGACATGTTAGCTCTTAAGAGGAAAAAATTATTGTTAACCATTAAATCCACTCAAATTATTCATTAATAGTCATGAGAATACTTATAAGTCTCTCTTATCTATACTAGGAAAGAAGAGGAAACTTGCAATCCTAGATATAATGACCCCAAAATCATAATTTAAAGTTGATAATATTATATAATTCCTAGTAATATATAGCATAAAGTACATCATAAATTATAATTATTGAATATGTTATTCATTTGCAACCATGAGGTGTACCACCTAACATTAGACCTTATAGATAACCATAAGCATAAAAGAAATGGATTGAGCATACAATTCAAGAAATGTTGATGCTAGAATCATTCAACCCAACCAAAGTTCTCTCTTCACTAATGGTGACAATTTACAAAAAATAAGGTCCATAGCATATGTTTCCATATTATAGATAACTCGAAAAAATTCCCATTAAAGATACATTTCCCATTCTAATCATCGATGAAATATTATATTAATTGCAATGAGTAAGTTATTTTAGTAAGTTCTATCTAATTTTTGGATATCAACGAATTATAATGAGGTAAGAAGACATTCCCAAAATTTCCTTTAGCAAACAGAAGGTCATTATCATTTTTGGTGATGTCATTTGGCCTCACTACTGCACCCTCCATGTTTCAATATTGAACGAATTCTATTTGCAAACCCTTCTTCGAAAATTCATGTAAAATATTGGGAAGAATGTAAGACATGTTGACATGGTCTTATAAGTATTAAAATATTAACAAGAATATGCAATTAGTCCAAGTGTGTGTTTGGCGTTTAGGAACTGGAATATTTGGGTCATATTGTACCTCATAGAGGTATTAAAGTAGACCCTAACAAAACTAAATATGTATGAAAAGAAAAAAAATTCTAAAACTTTAAATGACCTTAGGGGATTCTTGGTACTTTTTGTTCCTTAGGTTGTTCTTGGTAAGAGAACAATGTCAAGGCACCCTATGGAGGTTAAGTAAATCTACCCACTTCAAGGCTTCAAGCTAGCTCTTAAGCCAACATGTGTAACCTTCAATGCATGTTTATAATATAACTATTCCTTACCTCTGAAAATACAATTAAGCTATTAGATGCTATATTTTTAAGGATTATCAATGAAATGGGAAGACTTATTGAATGACAAAAAAATAATGAGTCTATGCAAGCCTTGATACTATATATGAATTTACTTCTAATTAAGAAACTTTATCAAAATAAAATAATCATAACTATTAAAATATGAGTAAGTTATTTAAATCTTCATGATACATGTGAAAATACTTACTGAAACACATAAATAAAGAAAAGTAGTATAAGGTAAAAATGAAATTAACAAAAGTGTCCTATCCTTATTTGTAAGAACATGTAGACATGTATTTTAATAAACTAAAGAAATCATCCCTAGATACATGATAATGAGTATGAATGTATGAATTTATAGGGTAAGTTCTTCAAATAGAACACCAAAGGACACTGCTGACAAATAGATCACAGATCAATACACCAGTATTATTGACCTAGTTAAAACCCTCAAAGAGTGAAACAGTCCACGGTCTGAGCCAACGCGGCCACTTTAGGCAATTTATTAATAAAAGAATGAAAATTTACATAAGCTTCTCTCATGAACGGTTACACTACAAATGACCCTCCACGCTCTTTAAATAGAGATCATGGACCAATTGAGTGTTAAGCCATGGATCAAATTTCAGTAACACTGAGGAGAGAATGAATCGTCGAATCACTACATATCATGACCGTCAGGTTGTAAGTTACGCAAGTACATAGTAAAGAAACACACTTTACCTAACTCTACACTAGACCAAGTTATACTTAACTATTTCCTATGTGTCGGAATATCCTAACATCCCCCCTTAAGAACAACTTGGGATAGGATTGAAGGATGTACAAACATGAAAGAATAGGAGAAGGAAGGAGGCATTAGATCCTATCCCCCCTTAGTGGCAACTTCCTAAACTCCAACCATAAATCAAATTTTAGTAAACATCACCTTTGTGAGAGCCTTTATAAAGATGTTTGCAACTTGATCATCTATTGAACAATATTACACTTCAAGAACATGGTCGTGAATCAGATTTCTGATGAAGTGCATGTGTATTTCAATGTGTTTGTTGCACTGATGTTGGATTGGATCTTTCCATAGTTGAATGACACTTTTATTATCATGCCAAAGTGTAGTCAGATGTTGTTGCTAAAAGCCAAACTCTGACAGTCTGACGAAGCCAAAGGGCTTCCTTACTATCTTTTATGACACAATGATACTCTACTTTTGCTGAAGAAAGAGAAATGACACTTTGTTTCTTGCAAGCCCATGTAATAGGTCCTGAACCAAGAGTGAACACATAACTTGCAGTAAACTTCCAATCATCAGTGTCACTAACCCAATCAAAATTAGTGAAACAAACCAATAGAGGAGATGCTTTTGCACTGTAATGAATCCCAAACTATATTGTACCTAAAACATAACGAAGTATTATTTTAGCTTCTTTCAAATGAATTTCATGTGGGTTTTTCATAAATCGAGCAATAAGGCCAACAACAAAGGAAAGGTCAAGATGAGTATGGGTCAGATACAAAAGTTTTCCTACAAGATGATTGTATAAGGTAGCATCAAATTCAAGGGAAGTACAAGTGACTGAAAGTTTGGCTCCAGACTGAAAGGGAGAAGGTGCTGGCTTACAGTCTTCCATGTGAAAATGGCGTAGAAGATCACATCCATACTTGCATTGAGAAAGGGAAATACCTTCCTTGAATTGCAAGACTTGAAGAGCAAGAAATAATTCAAGTGTCCTAAGTCCGTCATTTCAAACTTCTTTTTAAGGTTGGACTTCACATGGTTTATAAGTTTGGGATCACTACCAGTATTGATAAGATCATCAACATAAAGAACACGAATGATAAGAGACTTGCTCACTTTCTTGGCATAGACAGTATTGTCAGAATGCCACCTAGAAAATCTAGTTTCTAAACGAAAGCTATCCATTTTGGCATACCAAGCTCGAGGGGCTTACTTGAGACCATAAAGGAATTTCCTAAGCTGACATACAAGGCTGGAGTCTATTTGTATAAATCCAGTAGGTTGTTCCATATAGATTTCTTCATGCTAGTCCCCATGCAAGAAGGCAGATTTAACATCCATTTGATGGACTTCCCATCTGAAAGAGGTAGCAAGGGAAAGAAAAAGGAAGATAGAGTTCATTTTGGGAACAGGGGAGAAGGTTTCAGTATATTCAATTTATTCAACTTGTGAAAAACCCTTAGCAACAAGACGAGCTTTATGTTTATCAAGTTTTCCATCTAGTCCATACTTAGTTCTATAAACCCATTTACATCTAATAAGTTTTTGTCACTTTGTAAGGGGAACAAGATCCCATGTATCATTTGCTAAAAATGAACGATATTATTTATTAATAGTTGTGCCCCAATATAGATGGCCTAAAGCTTCTGCAAAGTTGTCAAGATCATAACTAGCTGAAGCTTGAGCTAGTAAAGAAGAGGCTCTATCGAACTGATAACGTGTATGTCGCTCATCTATAGGATCACCAGCAAGAGCACCTGTTGCATCCCAAGAAGAATGGGCCCATTTTGGAAGCTGAGGAGCTGAAGGAGCATCCTGAGAAGGTGGGGGAGGATTTTCATCCTTGCTGTCATCATCTAAAGAAGAAATATTTTTAGAAGTAGAAGGGATAGAGAGAGGTGGCACATTCGCCGAACTAAGGTTGTAGGCCGATATACTTTCAACAAACTTTACATCTCTTCTAATGATAAAATTTTTGGACTTAAGTGGAATAAGTCTGTATCCTTTGACATCTTCAGAATGTCCAACAAAAATACATTTTTCACTCTTAGGTTCTAAAGAGTTTTGTTTCTCATCTAGAATATGGGCCCATGCTTCACTTCCAAAAACACAAAAGTGAGTTACATATGGTTTTATTGAGCTCCATGCTTCTTCTAGAGTAATATTATTTAAAACCTTAGTAGGAGTGAGATTTATAATGTAATTTTCACAGTTAATTGCTTCTACCCAAAAATCAAGACTAAGTCCTTTAGATTGAAGCATACACTTTTCCATTTCCTTTAAGGTGTGATTCTTCCTTTCAGCAACACCATTTTGTTGTGGAGTATATGGAACAATATGTTGCATTTGAATTCCATTCCCAATGCAAAATTTGATGAATTTGTTGTTAATATATTATCTACCATTATCAGATCTTAGCTTAAGAATTTTATGTACAGATTGTTTTTCAACAAATCCCTTAAAGGCCAAGAACATGTTAAATACTTCACTCTTGATTTTTAAGAAGTATACCCAAGTGCGTATGGAGAAATCATTAATCAAAGTTAAGAAATGCTTGTAGCCAGAGAATGAAACAACTGGAAGTGGACCACATAAATCACTATGCACAAGCTGTAAAGGGGTTGAGGCATGCCAAGAGGCACTTTTTCGAAACTATCCCGATGATGTTTTCTGAGTACACATCCAGAACAAACACCATCTCTACAAGATACCATTGGAAGACCTGTCACCATATTTTATTTACATAGATTTTGAAGACATCAATATTTTCAGTGACCAAATTTCTCATGCCAAAGTTTGCTCACTTCATCATTACAAGCAACAAATACCAAGGGAAGATTTGATGACCCAAATTTGTTAAACTTACACAACCTTGTAGAATCATCAACAATGGCAGTAGCTAAAATCTATCTAGAATCTCTTAGGTCCTTAATTAAAACATCGTGAGGTGAAAATTCAATGATTTGACCTTCACTTGAATAAGCTATTTGATATACAAATATAAGGTTGCAGGATAAGGTTGGAACACATAATACATCATCAAATTGACCATTGTCTATATGAATAGTTCCAGTCCCTACAACACTAAGATAACTATCATCACCAACATATATATTTTTGGTGTTACAATCATTTAAAGAAGAAAACATGGCTTTGTTTTTGCCCATGTGATAAGAAGATCCAGAATCAATGAGCCACTCATGAGAATGAGAAAAAGAAGATACATTTAGTGCATATCCAGACTGAGATGCTTGACAACTACATGCAGAAAGTGCTATTCCTGAAGATGAAGTTGAATTTGTTGAATGCTCCAAATGGATGTTATGCTTCTTCATTGCTACTTCCAAGGCTTCCATTTTCTTAAAGCATTTGGATTCTAAGTGGCCATCTCGATTACAAAAGTGGAAATGTATATCAGTCTTATTCCCTTTGTTTTTATTTTCTTTATCATTTTGTTGAAATGATTTTTCATTTTGAGACTGAAATGGCTTTGGACCCTTGTTTAATTTAGGACCATTCTTTTTAGGATATGGATTCTTAAGATTCTTTGAATTTGGTTGTTATCGGGCAGCTAAGGCTTTCTTAGAAGAGTTTCCAAGAATAAGAAGACCATGATGTAAGATTTTTTCTTGTTCTCTTATTAAAGAATCACAAAAGGCATCAAAGGAAGGGGACTTGTAGTCTTGTCCTTGAGAAATGAAGGCTTATCTTGTAGAATGGATGGTGGAAACAAACACAAAGTAGGCTAGTCCCAACTTAGTAAGAATGTAATAGATAAGGTTACCATATTCTTTCTTAACCTTAAAACCTTCCAAGATAAGTCTCAGGGTATTGAACTTGTACAAAAAATCTTCAATGGAAGAAAAATTATTAGGATCCAATGTAAGAAACTCATTTTCAAGTTGATGGGCTCTAAGTTCATTTTTAATTCCAAAAACTTTAGTGATTTGTTTCATTGCTTCATTACTAGTATCAAGTTCTGTGATATGGAATCTAAGGTCTAGAGAAATAGACATCCCTATCAACACACGTGCTTGATCTTGCCTATTTTCCCATTTGGCTGCCTTATCTTCATATTTTAGATTGGTTTCTTGGCTTGAGGCTATTCAGTAAAGACCTTTACTTCTTAGTAAATCCACAATGTAGGACCACCATTGGAAGTAGTTCATGTTGTCAAGAATAACCTGGCATGGACTTTTTATTTTAACAAAAACTTAAGCTATAGATGGTTAAACTAAGTGTTCCAATGGAAACATCTCGAAAAATTAGGCTGATTGAAAAAAATGGCTCTGAAAATGGCTTACGGATGAAGAAGTTATGGCTTTTTGAAGAAAAGTTGTTGAAGATGCCGAAGAAGTGCGGGAATGTACGGAAATGAATGATAATGTTATATTAAAAAAAAATCCGCCCCCTTTCCAAACTTAATCTAATTAGCTCAACAAAAAGAAAGACTTGAACTAAAGACCTCTATTCTCATAAAGTAGCTTTGGACCAAGTGAGCTAGATTAAAAGGATAGTAATTTTTGGAAAAGAGGAAGGGGGATTTTTGTTTTTTTGTTTTTTTAGTCATTGAAGCTTTGGGGTGTGTGCTTACTTGAGAAAACTCTTTCTTGCTTACAAAACAAAAAACACAAAACCCAACACGGACATATAAGTAAAACAAACCTTACAACTTGAACTTAGCTTTAGTCGGAAACTAAATATTTTCCTTAATGTTTCTGATTTTTTGAGATCACACTAAGGCGCGACGGAAAAGAGCATACACATGAGAAAAATCCTTCCTTTCTATTTTTGATTTGCCCAGATCGCACATATTCTTGGGGTTAAGAGAAAATGTAGAAATGAAAGGTATAGATCCAGTAATAAAAAAACAAAGGGCTAAATAAACCAAAATAAACAGAGAGAAAATAACTAAAAACTGCAAATAAACATTATATACCTCCAGATCTTAAAAGTGACGTAGCTAGGGCTACCAGAAACCTTTTACATCAAATGAAAGGGGTTCCTCACTGGAACAAATGCTCCTAAGACAATAGAGCGGTCCTCTCAGACCAAAAGCAGTCAGTAACAATAGATCTAGGAAACAACAGTCAAATGCAGTTCTACCGGCTTCATATTTGGATCACCAATGGATGCAGCTCTCAAATAGCTCTGATACACCAGTATTGTTGACATGGTTAAAACCCTCAAAGAGGGAAATAGTCCACGGCCTGAGCCAATGCGGCCACTTTAGGAAATTTATTAATAAAATAATGAAAAATTACATAAGCTTCTCTCATGAACGGTTACGCTACAAATGAAACTCCATGCTCTTTAAATAGAGATCATGGACCAATTGGGTGTTAAGACATAGATCAAGTGTCAGTAATACCAAGGAGAGAATGAACCATTGGATCACTACATATCGTGACTGTCAGATTATAAGTTACAAAAGTACATAGTAAAGAAACACACTTTACCTAACTCTACACTAGACCAATTTATAATTAACTATTTCCTATGTGTTGGAATATCCTAACAATCAAATGATTTGTTTCAATTACAAATCAAACTTATCTTATTTCAATTTATGACCAATAGTAATAACATTTTATATCATACAACAATATAAATTTAAGTTAGGAATTACGATCATAATAAAATAACAAAGACAACACATTCTATGAGAAAATTAGAGACGAATCTAATTTAGATTAAACATAACTATTTGTATCAAGTTCTTTGTGACACTTAGAATCCCACTAAATGACTCTTTAAAGAAAATAATAATCACTCAATAGAAGTATTCACCACTCCCTAGCCTTTGAGACGTAATTTTAAATCAATCAAGTAACTGCGAGTCTTAACTGATTAAGTAACCAACTCTATTTGTGCAATAACACACATATATTTATTATTTAACTTTCAATTTTCTCCTAGGATTGATATTTTTTCACTTGTTTGTGGATGGAACACCCATAGTAGGTCTTTAAAAGCAAATATGTTTTTGTTAACAAGTTTTTCCTTAACCTTTATTGAAGTCTACTTCCTTTTTTGCGGTCCACAAAAACTTGTTGCCACTTCTTTTCTTAGTTGCAAGAAAAAATATATTTCATCTTCCTCACCATATGATCGACAATTAGTAGTATCCCACATAATACACTTCTTAAATCATGTTAAGTCATGTTAAGTTATCCAAAATTTCTTTTGATTAAAAAAGAATCCATCTTTATCTCGATGGATGTAATTTCTAGTTCTATTTATAAATCATATGACACATGTTACAGATCATGAGCAAATTTATTAACAATTATCATAACATAGTGAAATATATTTTTAATTAATATATTATAAATTCATGAGAAACCATATACATTTTCTCTTCCCTAATGGATCTAGTATTAGTATTTTCATGACACTTAAATGCTTCTTTAAACTTCTCATCAGAAATTAAACAATATTCATTAACCCAAGGACTCCATAGTTCAAACCTATGAATATAATTAAATTAGTTATTATTATTGTCAATTTCTCCTTTGACCTATAAAATATTCATTTACTTTTCATTTATTGTTTGCTTCTTCTCCATTATTGACATGGAAGTGCATACTACTTCTATTCTACTGGATTCTTAAAGCTGTAAATACCATAACAAGTAATAAATCTTATGATTGTATAATGTGATCCACTTTTTCTAGTTTATCATCAACCTTGAGAAAAATCTTTTTGATCTCAATATGTGCACTAGCTATAGATATGGTTTCGCATTCTTGAAAAAGTAAAAGTGGGATTGAAATTTCTTTTACTTAGCTATAATTTGATCTAAGATCTTAGTTTTTGCATTTATCAGATACTTCATTCCAACAACTTCATATGTCAATATAGTTTTTAGATATTTAAATTATGTTTCTTTGCCTTTAATACTACTATGTAAACTTTCAATGATCTTGCTCTATAGTGTGCATTCTATTTCCAATATCATTACATATTCTTTGTTGGAAAACTCTATCCTTTGTATCTAATAAATTAGCTATAAAAAAATTATCTCAAAGGTTGTGAGTCTCATAGAAATCTTATTAGTTGAAGCATCTCATTAGCACACACACACACACATACTTTCCTAGCATGGATTTATTTCTTGTCTTCTCCTTTTTTTTTGTATAGTCTACAACCAAATTCATTTTTTTCGTGTTCCTCCAAGGGGATAATTTTTGGGAACTCAATTCCTTTAGAATCTTATTTTATAGAATTAATTGATGTATTTTATCATAATCATTTACTAAATCATTAAAATAATATTAATGTTATGGATCTTTATTTCCTTACCCATTATTTCTAACATTTTTTTAGTGTTTGATTTAACTAGCTAACTAACTAAACATACACACACACACATAATTTGATCCTTCAACTCATGAATCCTATTAGATTTATTTTGATAGCTATTTTTTCATTCTTAAGTTGCAGATTTATCCTACTATTGTAGCAGACCCAACCACCCTCCAAAATTTTGCCTATGCTTCGTTTTGGAGCCTCCCTCCTAAATCTTAGCAGCTCATCTCGCACTAACCTAGGTACTTGTGCTTTGATTAAGCATCATCCTTTCCATAATGGCTTGTATTTTATTACTTGATTTACTATCTAACCCACAAGTCAATCTATTGAATTAGTTTTCATCCTATTCTGGGCTTGCCTTATTGAAGTGTGCAATCCTTGAAGAAAACCAACCTTGCTCTCAAGAATTGCGTAGTCCAAGCTGACAGTGGGCATTTACATCCGAAATTGTGTAGAGTTAGTTGACAACCAACATTTAGCTAGAAGATTGCGCAGAGCATGAGAGGCAGCCCAGAGCCACTTAGCCCAAAAATTGCATAGAAGATTCTTGCTTAGACGTTTCTTAGTGCATGAGTGAGTGAGTTGCCCAGTCCTACCCAAACTATGCAATCTCTCTGGGAAATGCATGACAAATTCTCCCAGAAGGGAATAAGAAAAAAGTGAAAACGCGTCCCTAGAAAATAGGGATATGTTTTTAGTAGTTTGAAGGAGGCACTTGAGTTATTTTGGAAACAACTACCAAGTGTTTCTTTTTCCTTGATTTTTGATCTTTGCATCATAAACCTAAAATTCACCAAATCTATTTAATCGATGCTCCCAGAGCTATTTTTCACATTTGATCTTGCAGCCTTGGAATTTATGAGGAGATCAAGGAACCTTCGGTGCAATCATTGTCCCTTTTATGGGTAAGTCTTGCTTTTTTAGCCTTTTGCCATGTTTTCTATCGCTTTTTCTTGTTTAGCTTGTGAGCGTGTTGTTTCACTCATTTTTTTGAATGACTGCTAGAGGTTTAACTTTTTTTAGCTTGTAGAGGTGTTGTTTTAAGTTTTTCATTTCCTTTCCCAAGTGTCACATGCATTAGCCCTTTTTTGCACTAACGGTCATCGTTGCGACGACTCTCTCCACATGCTTTGATTTCCTTCAGTTTGATTGATTCCTGCACTTGTTTCACTTTCATGCATCATCATTTAGTTATATTTTCACTTTGCATCATGAAATCCTTTAGATCTACTCAATTTCACTTTCCCCTTGGGAAAATCTAGGCTTCCTTGCTTGAATCTTGCATTCCCTTGCATACACTACACATTTTGGGAGCTCAAGGCCTCAACCTTGGCTTCTGCAATTGACCAGATGTTTCCTTGGCCTAGATCCAACTTTTCACTATGCAATTCCAAGAGTCATCATCCAAGCCTTGGCCACTGAGACTACGTAATGTGCAGTCTCTCCTAGCCTCTGCCCCAAACTAAACTACACATTGCACAATTCTAGTCAACAAGCCTCCCCCACTGACTACTAGGACTGCACAATGCACAGTTCCAGCAAGCATCCAATCACCTCTGTGAACTAGGATTGCATACTCCCTCCCATCATTAGCCCGGTTTGTTCCTTGGTCTAGTCTTGAATCTACTTTTGGTTTTAAGATAACACTTGCATGCCATGAGCGCCCTCTCTATCTCCAGGTACATCTATTATTTAGAAACTATCTAGAAGTTACAATTAACATGGTTTCCAAGAGTGTTGCATCAAAGTATACTGTTGAGAGTAGTACTGGGAAAGCAGTTGAGAAGGTGTTAGTTAACTTGCCAGTTTATGCAAACACTCAATTGTTCATTGAGAAGGGCACAAAGTTGACTTGGAAGAGAATCAAGGATACTTTCACAAGAGATTTCAAGGAAGCCTTAGAGGAATGATAGGTTTATATTAATATCTAATGGACATCCCTATACAAGGTTACATGAAGGTATCCTGCCATCCCATGTGCGAACATTATCAACTATATGTCTCACACATAGATACAGAGACTATGACATTGAGTAGTTCTAGCGAGATAGAGCTTGCCACCTTCATGGTAGAGAAATATCAACAAATGTATCATTTACCTCAATAGGTGAGGTGAATGGACATACTTTCTATTCCACCCATAGTCATGTGAGCAAGAGAGATATAGTTAAGTGTTGGGTGAAAGAGTCGTCAAAGTTCCGAAAGACACCCAATCATGTTTACCAGACAAAGTCTCTCAAGAAGGCGCACCAATTCTTGATCATAGTTGCATGTCGATTATACAGTTAAGAGAGGACATAGACATTTCTTGAAGGTTGGGTAGTTGTGTTTGTTGAAATATTTAATTCCTACTTGTCTCAGTTGTGTCTTTCTAACTAGAGGAGTCAATTCCTAACTATGTTCCTAGTTTGGTGTGTGGTTGAGATATTCTCTCAACCAACAGATTGTATGTCCAAGATAGTTTTCCTATCTTGAGAAAATACTCCTGTATATATGTAATATGATATTTAATTAATAGACATTAAGATAGTTTGCATAAAATCCATAAGGGCCTGGCCCCTCCTAGGCTTGGCCCGTTTTGGGCTGAGGGAAATAAGAGAGAAGTATATATATATATTTTTTAGTTTGTTTGTCATATTCATAATTAGAGAACTAAATGTTTGCATTCTATAGGAAATAGTTGATCTCAAACCTAGTGTGCATCGAGGAGAGAAATGACAATACAGAGAAGACTGATAATGGTGTGGTGAGTGGATCTACTGGTAAATTATGCCTCAGTTGGCAACTACGTGTTGGTGAGCCGTAGAGGTGTTGTGCCTTTTTCATGTTGAGCTACGTGAAGGTTGCAAAATTGTTGTGTTTCTGCATAGCCCCGCATGCTCTCCGTGGGAGAGTATTACGAAATCGTCTTCTCCATGGGAGCTCTACTCTGATCTAGTCTGAACGTTTTTTTTTTAAATCAGGGAATCAGAGGAGCCATGGGTACCATCTCTGAGGAGCAATGTCATTTGAGTTGCTGGAGGAGATTCTTCTGAGGACCAACCTCGATTGACTTGTTGGATGATAGAGGCCATGCGAAGGAGCCATTGTGGGTAGTCTGCTAGGACTCTGAGCAGTGAATATTGTCATCGGAAGGAGCCTGAGTGGGTGTCAACACAGAAGAAGAGAGGCCCTAGTGGCCAAATGTAGGTGAACCCATGCTGCTAGGTAGGCACAGTGAAAGCAGTGGTGGCTGTGTCAGTTCATGAGTTGGAGTTGAGTAGTGGTCATGTTACTTCATTCCACCTCAAATGATGTGTTAGATCTATGTCGATGATGTTTGGATTCCTGAAAATCAGATGCCTCTACCATCTAGATGGGAGAATCATCTTAACATGAAGCCGGTAGAAGTTTATTTCACATTTCTCCCTTTTAAGAAGGATTCCACCATTTCTCCCTGCTTTGATTTAAAACGCCATAGAATTTCACATGAACAAGAAATTTCTGCATTTTTTGAGCCTAGGATTTGCAACTGGGAGTTTCTGATAGCTTAGTCAGGCATACTTCTATTTTTGGACTAAACATAGTCAGCTGCACTGCTCACTGGATGGATTGGCAACTCTTTTCTATTTGTGTGGGTGAGAAGAGGGCAATACCTTGAGAGAGTTTCTCGATATACATCCATTTAGTATTTTGGTTCTTACTATTGTCCAAGTTGGACCAGGTAGTTTTTGTGAAGTTTTGAAAGGCATACTAGAATACATACATATGGGTGGAAGTTATGTCTTTCCATCCCGAACTATTAGGGTTTTGTTGATGAAGAAAACGACGATTTTGCATGAAACATTGTTCCAGTTGTTCTTGGAGGAGTTAGTTTGGCAGTCAAGTTCCCACATTGTTGTTGAAGAGATTGATGGTGGGCACCCATTTGGTTTGATTATTGCACTGGGATTGATTCAACAATGTACTCGTCCAAATCTACATTTTTTATTGTATTCTCAAAGAATCTGTGAACCCCATAAGGTAAAGACTTCGAATACATCTTGAGGGAATTTTACGGGATTGATCTGCTCCAAGTTGGGTTTTTTGCATTCAATAATTTGTGCTATTAATATCATGTTCAAGCAGGGATATAACCGGTATCCGAGATCCAAGGGATTCAAGGTCAAGCATGAGTTTCAGATAACATTACTAGTTGTTGTGAGCATATTGTTCTTGTATCAGTTTCTTATGGCAGCTGATGGAACAATGATGTATTTGGTGATGGTGGCAGTGAATAGAACGGTGATGTGTTTGGGTGTAAGGGAAAGTGGAAATCCCTTAGGATGTTGGTGATACTATGGATGTGGTGGAGCATGAAGGAAATACTAGGCATGTGGAAGAGAGAAGAATAGAAGCAGATTTATGCATTTGCATTAGTTAATGGATTTCAGTGTTCCCATGCATAATGTCATGTAAAATAGAATTAATTTTCCATGGTTTAATTTTTCTTTTTTAGGAAGTGTTATGTATTTTTACATGGTTTTTTTTGTTTTTTCTTTTAGAAATTGTTATGTCTATAATGTAATTCTAGTTAAAAGAATGTAGTGGCATTTAGTTTGGCCAACTATTTTCATACATTTGTGTCTCTATTGGAACTGGCCATTCCAACAAAATTTGCACGAATGCTTAACAACTAGATATAATAAAGACATGAGAGTGAAGATGGCATTAGAGGAGCTGCATCAGATATTGGAAGATTATGGACAATCGATTTTGTGTGAATTTGTGTGAGTTTTTGGAACATACTCATGGTGTAGTTTGGGTCACATATTGTAATTAGAACAAATCTACATGTCATATACTCTTTTGTAATGGTTAGTTGTGGTCTTGAAATGTTTTATGTACCTGTTGTAAGACCGAGAGACGCATGCATACCCTTTGTTATGTGTTCCCTCTGTAAGATAGTTTTAACATCGTGGAAGAGTGTGTCATGCAGGATGGATACAATAGGGTGGGCCATATTGGTTTTAGACTCCATGAGGTGAAATTGTATATTTAGGGAGATTTCATCGAGAGGTTGGATGAACCATGTATGTGAAGGAATTCCTAGTAGAGTGGCAGTTGTAGCAATTAGGAACCCATGCATTCCAGTAGATGGTTGTTCCTTTATATGGACATCGACAATTACATGAACAAGTTAAAAGGTGTAGTTATGTGACTGGAACAGATGTAGACTATGTAGATTGATATCAAGACAAGTACTCATTAAGAGGTTGTGTTTGAATATCTAATTCCTACTTGTCTCAGTTGTGTCTTTCTAACTAGACGAGTCGGTTCCTAACTATGTTCCTAGTTTGGTGTGTGGTTGAGATATTCTTTCAACCAACAGATTGTCTGTCAAAGATAGTTTTCCTATCTTGAGATAATACTCCTGTATATATGTAATATGATATTTCACTAATAGAGGTGAAGATAGTTTGCACTATCAAGTTTTATCAGTGTTGGACAAGTTGATGAGTGATGGAAGGCCATTCAACTGGTCAGACTTGTTGGCTCTTCAGTTGAAACTCCATGTGACTAACACTCAGAATCTGCCCAAGGATGAGCAAGTGAGATTCTACATGTCCTCATACTTACTGGATGAAGTTTGTGCCGAGCAACTGTTTCCTAGCATGAGTTGGACATGGACACCGAAAGATATTGACGTTAACATATATTGCAAGTTTCTTTTCAATTGTAACTACCAAGGAGTAATGGAAATGATGACTTACCATTTCATAATATCGTTGTACAAGATCATATTTTAGTAGGATACAACTTGCATGTCCCAAGAAGCAGTGGAGACGATACTTAACATTGTAGATTTGTATGCCTCACCCGATGGTGCCTTCATCATAGTGTTTGGCGGAGAGAAGCCTCTCAATGTTCTACCAAGGTATTCCATGGAAAATTTGGTCATACAAGAGGTCTCATATAACCTCTCCATAGGGTTACCATTGGGACTACATAGGAAGAAGAAAGCACTATGGCTCACTCTTCCTTTGTGGATCAGATTATACGAGATTAAGAGATTGAAAGATGTAGATGTCGAAGCTAAGGAGATTTTGATGTTCGAGTTTGGCACCAAATAATTTAATCTGTATGATACCCATGGTATTTGCAAAAACCATTGTGTGAAGGTGTATTATCCATGGATCCATGAGACATGTCATTAGGTGGAGGAGGACCCTTGTGTTGAAAAGAGCAACAAGAAATGTTAAAAATAGAATCCAAAAATTTCAGTTTAATTTGTCAATGAATTAAACTCAGAATTGAAATCAAATTCTATTCTCATAGCAACTTGTAAATAGTCAATTAAGTTTAATTAACTTAATTAGCTTAGGAATTTCGAGTTCGAAGTCTTTCTGAAGTCATATATATGTTATCCCTATATTATAGGGGTCTAGGATGAGTTAGTTGTGAGTTGTAATTAGATAGCTCATTTTACTTAGTTAAGTTAAGTTAAATTAGTTCTAAAATGTTTAAGGAACTAATAGTGATTTAACAATTAGTTGGTGCACTAATGCATTAACTAGTGCTACTCTAGCTAACTGAAGATTCCGTCATCAGAAACTCATGCATGTCAATTTTTAGAAAGACCCAATTGAGACTAGAGTGTGGGGGTGATGTACTATCAGTTGTATGACTTATTGAGTTGTATAGATCATGCATGCAATTAGGAACTGAACCTAGAAGGGATTGCGCAGTTTGGGACGAACTATTTTACCATTAATATGGGTTAATTAGCCATAGGAATTGTGCAAGGAAATAGGGGCTTGAAGAGCAGTAGAAGATGTTAAGGTTTGGCTTGCGCTTTCTTATGAGTTGTGAGATTGATCATACTAAGTGTTGGGATTATTCTTGTGAGAAAAAGAATTGTATTATCATCTTGGATTTATGATTAATGCAATATAGATAGTGGGGCTTTGAGATGTGGCTTTCCCCAGATACTTATTGTGTTATGTGGCATTTATTTATCTTCCTCTTGTCAATTACTATTTTCATCAATCTTTATGGGCTTCCGATATAAAGAGTAGAATTAGATTCTTGTCTTTTTCTTTAGTAAATTGCATGTGCTTGTGAATATACAAGAAATTTCTACATGGTATTGAAGCTGAGAATAGTATACTAGAGGAGATTTCAAAGTTTTGGGTTCAGGATGACAAGTAAAATTTGAATTTGCATTTCATAATTTAGGATCGGTAGACTCATTTTTATGGTTTGTGGTTCAAGTATTCCTTGGATAGAAGTTTGAATTATATAGCCTAGAAGGACAAGATGGAGGCCATGTTGGAGGATAATGGCTTGAAGGAATTCATTGATCAGGACATTCCTAAACCACCAACATTGGATACTTAGAATCTAGCTGAATGGAAGAAGCGTGTGGTGAGGAGACGACAATAGTAGTAGCAAGTGAAGCCATAGCTTCACAATTTAAACTTGATTTCACTCTCATTGCATGCATGGCTAACACTGTCATGGGAGGCGTGTGGTATCTTGACAAAGGTGCCTAATTCCATATGCCAGATAATAGAGATCTCTTTAGTGATTTTGAGGAGAAATACCTCAACTAGAGCATAGAGTTTGGAGATGATGAGAGGTATAGAGCTACCAACAGTGATACAATTACCTTTCATAGGGATTTTGGCTCCCCTCTCAGGATCACAGATGTGACGTATGTTCTAGGACTAAAGAGGAATTTTGTTTTAGTCGTGGTATTGGATGACCATGGCTATGATGTGGGTTTTAGTAAGCGAAACATTTTCCTTAGACACATCACCATGGGACAGGTGAAATAGATAAGTTCATGGGCCAAGAACCTATATGCTCTTGAAGCATGCAAAGCCTTGAGGAGAAAGGAAAATGTTAGAGACTTGGTGGTTCAGAGGGAGAGTAAATTACCTCTCAATATGCAGCTCCAGAAGAAGCCTCAGAAGCAGCTTCAGGAAGTTGTTGAGAAGCCACAACTATTGAAGCTGAGAGGAGACCGAGTGGAGGCATCCACTTAGGTAGAGACCTCCAGTAGGGGGAAATTTCGAGTCAAGTGGGCAGAGGAATCACATGCATACATACCTCCAGGTGTGAGGTGGGGTGATGTGAAGTGATAGTCCCAAGAGGGATGAAATTAGGCAAGGTCCATTGAGAGTTTTTATCTCATGGATTGTACCTTGCTACATTAGCCCAAAGTACACAGTAGTAGGAGGAATCAATGGTGATTGATGCAGTCAGAGATCAAAGTGACAAAGGCTAGAGTAGTCAGATATTAAAAAGTGCAAAGAAGGGTTGCCAATAGTGCAGAAAAGGAGATTCAGTAGAAGCACAAATTTTTTAGTTGACAAAGGCAATAACAGTCAGAGACTTTGATGACAAATGCATCATATTGATTCAGGTTGGATGTTTTTTTTTTTTTTGGAGTTGTTGTAGAAGCAACGCTAGAGAGAAGTGTTGCCTGTAGAACCTTTCAAAGGTTCAGGATCGACATCGAGTTGAATTTCTTTCTTGTTGAGAGGGAGTATTGAAAATAGCAACAAGAAATGTTAAAAATAGAATCTGGAAATTCCAATTTAATTTTCCCTTTAATTAAACTAAGAATTAAAATTAAATTCTATTCTCATAGGAACATGTAAATAGTTAATTAAGTTTAATTAACTTAATTTCTTAGGAATTTTGAGTTGGAAGTATTTCTGAAGTCATGTACACGTTCTCCCTATATTATAAGGATCCAAAATGAGTTAATTGTGAGTTGTAATTAGATAACTCAATTTACTAAGTTAAGTTCAATTAAATTAGTTCCAAACTATTTGAGGAACTAATAGTGAGTTAACAGTTAGTTAGTGCACTAATGCATTCACTACTTCTACTCTAGTTAACTGAAGATTCCCTCACCAAAAGCTCATGCATGTCGATTCGGAAAAAGACCCATTTGAGACTAGAGTGCAAGGACAATGTAATATCAATGGTATGATTTAATGAGTTGTATAGATCATGTAAGAAATCAGGAATTGAACCTAGAAGGGATTGCACTGTTTTGGATGCACTATTTTCCAATTAATAAGGGTTGATTAACCATAGGAATTGCACAAGGAAATAGGGGCTTACAGAAAAGCAGAAGAGGCTACGGTTTGACTTGAGCTTGCTTGTGAGCTAGGAGATTGATCATACTGAGTGTTTGGTTTGTTCTTCTGAGAATAAGCATTATATTATGATCTTGGATTTATGATTAATGCAATATAGATAGTTGGGTTTTGAGGTGTGGATTTACCCAGATACTTACTGTGTTATGTTCCATTGATTTATCTTCCTCTTATTGATTAATGCTTTCATCGATCATTATTGGATTCTACTGTAAAGAGTAGAAATTAGATTCTTGTCTTTTCTGTAGTAAATTGCATGAGTTTGTGAATCTACATGAAATTTCTACACGTTGGAGGTACTTTTATAACGACTCCAAGCTCAGTGAACTAGTCAGTATAGCCACAACCTAGAACGTTTCTATTTAGGCAACAGTAACGCAGGAAATAAGAATAACATCAGCAATAACCAGCAAGCTAGTGCAGGACAAGGGAAGAGGAATATTATCGATAACCCAGAGGCATAGAAAAGCTACAAGATCAGAGAATATCCTACCCTAGGGAAAGCATATTTGGCAGCAGAGTTGAAGTGGTAGACATGGATTTGTGGTAGGAGTCACATAATGAATAGACTGACCTTATGTTCAAAGCACCCGAGGTCACCTCTCAATCTCCACCACCTCTAGTATCAGAATAGTCCCGAACAAGCAATGAGAAGTTGTTCTCCTTGATGATGATCTGGTTAGGGATGTGTACAATCTAACGTTTGACAAGTTGCAGAATAAGATTGTACAAGCATGAAGGAAGTACCTTCCAGATTCTCACGTGTCACCTACATTCATGAAGGAAACGGTGATAGTGCCATATGTCAGAAATAATCCAGTTTTCCTTGTCGATGCCACCTTGGCCTATGCAGGAGCAATGAGATCAAATGTTAAGTTCCTATTGGCTGAGAATGAAGAAATGGAAACTAACCTGGAGGAATTCAGGAAATAGGTAGAACAACTCAGAGAGCATAGTATAGACTCTGCAATGGTAGAGATGAGGAAAGTGATACTCGCTGAAGTATCAACACTTCAAACTACCATGCGAAAGATCTATGATATATTTGTCATCATGCATAAAGAATTTGTTCGTGTTCATGGCTTACAATAGTGAAGAAAATAGTTTGTTCAAAATCTCAGGAACATACATCCTACCATTGCCCATGTGCAAGAGTGGACAATGCATTACAAAGGGGGCCCTCTTCACTTGCCAAAGGTGATGATGCCATAGGCAGAGATGGACAAAGAAAATTTCCAGATGTTGATCGAGAACTATGAATAGATCACCTCATCCATCAGCAACATACAAGCCTCATATGCATGGTTGTACAAGAGTTTGGATGTCATGGTGAAAACTCATAGGATCCCTTTAATCAATTCCCTCACCGAAGCTAAACAAAAGAACAAGGTCCAACTAGAGATTAACTGGTACATGGAGAAGCTAAAGCAAGAGGCCACCAAGGATGAATTCAAGTTGAGTGCAAATAACATGCAGAAATACATTGTTGGTCATGTGATGGTAAACATGATGGTGCACATGCTTCAAGATGAGTTGGACACAAAGTTGCAAGACCATATACCCAGAATCTATGGAGGCAAGAGTTCGCTATCAGAAAGACAACATCAAGTTGTTTGGGGACATCATCACATAGTACCAAGCTTGGGACCAGTACGTGACCAAAAAGCACCAAGTGGAGGTTGCTGAGTTGGTTTTTCCCCAAACTTTGGATTCATAGTGTTTTGTCTTGTTAGGTTGCCTCTAGTCTATTTTGTCTCCCATGGGTACATGTGGAAAATGTAATACTATTTGTAATATGTTGTAAGTGAAATTCCAAGTGTCGTTAGTGGAATCTAAAAGGTCATCATGTTATGTAATGAGTTATTTGTAAAGAAGTTAAAGAGTCACAAAGGGGAATGTCCAGAGCCACCCCACCCTTTGTTATAAATAGAACCTCATAACTCATAGGACGAACTTTTGGGAGCCAATATTGTTTCTAGGCTTAGGGTTAGAAAAGGCCTAGGATTATTGTGATGTGCCTTGGCTTCTCCACATCGTAGAGTGAGTATACTTCTTTGGAGGAGAAGGTGTTATTAATTGTAATGTTCCACTATTGATTTTAGTGGTAGTTAATGGTGTATGTATGGATGGAACTTTAACTTATAATAATAATAATAATATAGCCAGGATGCTTTCATGCATATTTTTTTATTGTAGTTGGAATATTCTAGTTTCTTTAGCCGTGTATGTTTTCTAACCTACACATTTTTTTATGAAATACTTTGTATGCAATTGTATGAATCTTGTTGAATGCATGTTTTTGGATTAACCCATCACTTTAATTTGTGGACTATTCCACATTTTATCTTGTGATGTCATTCCGCTCATGTGTTCCTTTCAAGATGCATACTATTACAAGATTCAAAGGGTCACACTTCATTTCCCCCTCCATATGTTAGAACCTCCATGCATCACACTTGACTCACCGCAAGGTCACACACTTGCTTCGGCCCAAAGTTATCATACTTATCTCTGTGAGCTACTGCAGTCACGCCATTACATTACCACCCACTGTTCAGACTCCTACTCTAAACAGTCTGAAGTCTAGTTGGTACTTATTACCGGGGAGATCACATGAAAGTAAGATGTCCTTGTTGGTAGCAAGGGTATGACATATGCGGTAAGTCAAGGAAGGTGGATGAGAGGTTCTAACACGTGGAGGGTGAGGTGAGTGTGCCTCTTGGAAACTTGTGATACCACAAAGTTAAGAAGGGAACCCACAAGCAAAGATGAATCACAACATGGAAGGAAAGTTAGCTAGAAATCCAAAGTGATGGTTAAACCAGCAACACATTTCAAAAAGGTTCATACATACACATGCAGAAATAGCTACACATACATGCGTAGGAAAACAGATACATATATAATTTAGAGTACTCACGATAGCTGAAATACAATACAACATATGCATGAAATGTGTTGCCTCTATTATATTAAGAAGTGTAAGTTCTAGTCATACAATACATCCATGTCCAACCACTAATTCCGACAACCGAATATTACAGCCACAACCGCTTGCTCCTCCAAACAGATATACTAACTCTGTGCAGTGGAGAAGCCAAGCCAAGTTAGAATACTATCCAAGCTCTCTCTAAGATAATCTTATCAGAAGCTTAGCTGAACAAAAGCCTCTACAATGAGTTATGAGGAACTATTTATAGCAAAGAGTGGGGTGGCCCTTGACATTCCCCTTTGTGATAGTTCATCTACCTTCATGACTCTTCATCTACTCTACGACTGTTACATCCAAGTATTGACATTTCAACATCCACTTGAAAAGATGTTACAAACAATCTGCACATGTAACCATGTGAGACAAACTGGCTTCAGCAAGCCATGCAAGACGTCACTAACACTCAAACTATTGTGGTGAGACGAACTCTTTGACATCCTTGTGATGGTTGATGGTGGCGAACTAATGCCAAGCTTGATCATCCATGATGGTGTCCATGCGCTCAATGGTGACATCTTACTGAAGTAAACTCTTGCCTCCATTGCATCTAGGGTACACTAATATGGCTCCTCCATCTAAATCATCCGATAGCATGTGCATGGTTTTCCTGAGTGAGACCAGATGACAACATGTTGATGCATAGTGTTTGTGCTGATCTCCAAGCATGTACTCTTGGTCGTGCGCATCAACTTGTCAAAATACATGTTCAGTTCCAGTTGGAATTGCTTATTGTCTCTGCCTCAGTGAGTGTTTCAAATGGGTGGGATCGCATGTGTGTGCACAATGACATGCATGCTAATGAATTCCCTTGCATGTGATCAACAACATTCCTCACCTTGTATGCTCTGTTTCAACTACTGGGATGGATCCATAACTTATACGGGTGCAATTTCATCCGTTTGTGCATGTTGCACCCCCTACTGTACTTGTTCTTGTTGCAACTTATTCTCTCATCTATGCACCTCATGTTCTTCCTTGAGTTGCTACTTCAGCAATCCAACTCCTTCTCTATTTCATTCTCTACATTCATATGATGTTCATGTCACGTTGTCACCTCATAGCCTCAATCTCCAAAGATTCTTTCATCATTAGTCAATTTGCTTTGAACTTGCATCTTTGCTTTGCCTCTATGCTCTCAAAAACCTTCCTCTTGAATTCATCACGTTAATGTGTTCTACCTTGTGTTTCTATCGATGGTGTTTCTCACAACGATGTCATTTCAATTGATCTTGATGTCATTTTCAATGAACAACTTGGTGTCTTCATGGATAGGCAAGTTCATAGACACTTGACAGACTGCATCCACAGTTGCTTTATTAACATTCTTTTTGACTTTGCTCTTCTGGAAGATATTGTACTTGTGATGCTGAGAGACAGATGAACACCTGTGATGCCTAGAGACATAGCAAAACTGATGGAAAGTAATATATATGTCGAAAACCAAACCAAACTTGAGGAATGAATTGCAACATACCTATGTGATTGATCGTGAAGGTTCTACAATTTCTGTTAGGATGTTAGGAGACTTACTACCAAAACTATGCAAGGCATAGTCCAGGCTATCAGGAGGCTCACTAACTACTGGAGCTACACAATGCAAAGTCTAGCTTGGCCCACCGAGAACTGAAATTGCACAATGTGCAATTCCAGTCAGCAGTGACATGCAACCAACAAGTTGCATTGTGTAGTTTCTAGGGCTAGCAAGATAATGCCCCTAAGAATTTTACAATGCAAGACTGGAGGTCACTGTTGGGCCAGAATTATGCAATTTCTAGAGGGAAGGCAGATCCTTCGCTTCCAAAAATGCGTAGTGCTAGCCAGTCAAGGCACGGTCTGGGCCAAGCCAACCTAGGTTGGCCAATGGGTGACCAGAAACTTGAGAAGTATGAATGCATGATGAGATGAGTGCAAATAAGAGTGAATGATCATACATGAAAACAACAAGTATAAGATTTAGAAAACGTGCATGCATGTGTGTGAAGAGAGTCGTCGCAACGGTGACTGTTCGTACAAAAATAGTGTCATGCATGCGACATAAGTGAGATATGAATGAATACTAAAATGATGCTTCTACAAGCTAACATACGTCAAAACGACAAAAAGCACTTGTTAAAATCAAGAAGACAACACTCACACAAAGAGAAACATAAAAAGTGACAGAAACACAATGCAAGACATGAAAGATATGCTTACCCCAAAACAGCTGAGTTGAATGTGCTGAAAACCCCTAGATGCAAGGTGGGATGTCAGAGTTGCAAGATTGATATGAGGAATGAGCTCCGCAGCATCCGGTTGATGAGTTTTGATAAAACTGAAGTTGTGACATGCATACCAGAACTCTAGGAAAAGTGACACTTGGCGGGAGGTTTTTAAAATGATCCTTACATGTAACCTCCAGCTGCTGAAAATAGATCCCTGAATCAAGCAATGAATTTGCATGATGCCTTGGGAGAAGTAGTCCATGCATGAAAATCATTTTTGCTCAGTCCCGGAGGGAACCGATCAACCTAAAGGCACATGCATCGGTATGCAAGCCTACAATGAAAATCTGTGTAGTTTATGGGGATGGATGTCCCAGAGGGATTGCATAATTTCTATGAGGAACATGTGACTGTCTCCCAAGATTGTGCAATTTCTGGGCTGAGCAGCTATCCTAGTTCAAAATATGCAATTTTCTCAAGGAAGCATGGCTAATAGTATTGCTCAATTTCTGAGCCAAGCAGGCTACCCTGGCTAGATTTATGCAACTTTTTCTAGCTGTTGGGCTAGTTATCCTAGAGGGATTGTGCAATTTCTAGGAGCAACTGGTGAATGCTGCCCATAATTGCACAATTTCTGGGCTGAGCAGATGTCCTGGGATGAATTATGTAATTTTTGGGAGGAAGACTGTCAGGAAGAATTGTGCAATTCTAGAGCCCAGCTAGGTGTCTGGTTGGGTTTGTACAATTTCTGGAGGGAAGGTTGGTTCCCCTAAAAAATTACACAATTTCCAAAGGGAGATGCTCAACCAGAAACTGACACTAGGTCTAGAGAAACAACCTGTGAGGGGGATGAAACACGCTATCATGCACAGGCTGGCAATCTTCTAGAAAACCACTAAATCTTGTGTACTTGACAATGCAAGACATACTGTTGAGGATGGTGGGTAGGGAGGCTCCAAAATGAAGCTAAGGAAAAATTTTGGAGGGTGGTTGTAGCTGCTACAACACATGGCGACACACTGGTAGAACCCTAGCTCTCTAAATGGACCTTGTTCATGAAAAGCAAGTCTAACACCTCCGGAAGTATTTCTTCAGCTCTCAGTTCATCTTGGTTTCTAAACTTGCTTCATTTTAAGATGTAGCATCTGCTAAGCTCTGTGTCAGTTGACACACATTCCAAGCCAAGTCAACACAATTGTTTTGATTAGGGTTGAGGGGTAGATTTGTGCACAAACAATGTAGTCGTCAGAGTTTAGATTCATCTCTGGTGGTGGTCCGCTACCAGCAGGCCTGGACAGTACCCCAGCGGAGTCACATAGTAACACAACCATCACTCTGCTATTGGCAATCTGGTCAGTACCCTCGCGGGGTTACTTGCATCAACTCTCTATGCAGGAAGCCTTCCTCTTCTTAGCGCGAGTAGGTGACACTAGTTAGCGCGCAAGGTTGTGTTTTCACCAAGTTTCACTTCGAACAATACGTATTTTCTATCAACGTATCATGGACCAAAAGTAACAAGTTCTTCATACAGAGGCAGGATGATAGATAACCATGTAGTGATAGTTGCACAAGGCCTCTTGTACTTTACCCAGCCTATTTTAAGAGTCATGCATGGTTTCATGTGAAACTAACCTGCGAACCAAAACAAGAAAACAAACAAAAACAAAGAGAAAGAAGAAGTAAATTCGAAAGAAATGTGAGTAAGCAAACAAACAAAAATGAAAAGAAAGAAAGAAAACACGCATGGAAGCAAACAAACTAAAGGCAAACACTACTCCTACTCCTAAGCTAACGGTGCATGGGCCTGATCACATGAAGTGATACTTCCAATGCAGCCATCGGTGCATTGGTTGACCCATGTTGGTGAAGGCTTGGTCCATGAGAAACTCGGTTGTGTGAACCAGCAAACAAGAAAGATATAACAATGAAGAAAAACACACTTCACGTTTAAAAGTCTCCACTGGACATAAGTGAACATGTACATGACATGTGGTCCATGGACTTATCATAGTGTTGTGTGGCGCTTCATGCAGCTTTGAAGCATACGCATACCATTGACTGTGAAATGCGAGAAAATGAAAGAAACAAAGACAACTTACATTGTGCACATGTTCCTGCAATGTAAGATTCCTCCAATGCATAAGCAATGGGATGATGCAGTTCAAGTGGAGGAAGCATGATCTGTGTGTGAGATTGATCTTCAATACATACAGATGATTGATGAAGACCCTTGGGTGATTGAATAATTTCCTAATGGGGAGTGAAACCAACCTTCGGACAACGAGGGCGTGACATAACCATAAGCTCAGGCTAAAGTTCCACAATAGTCTAGGGTGTTTCAACTTCATCGTCAGATAGATCATCATAAATAGGTGGCTTCAAAAAATTAATTGCGATAGAATCATGATCATAATCAAATATGGGAGTAAATAGATCACGATAGCCACAATTAGAAAAATAAATGATCTCAACGACATCCTCATGATCTGATAAATCAAACAAAGGGCTAGATGAAAAGTGAACAAATTCATCCTCTGGGTTTTCGGAAAAGGTAGATGAAATATCAAGTGGATTTTCAATGAGTAACTTATCCTCTTCATTGTTAGATGATGGACAAACATCTAGTGTGTCAAGCGAGTGATCAACAATGGGTGAATCCATAGATGAAGTTACACATGCAAAATCATGGATGGCAGGTTCACCAAAGATGTCAGGAAAGAATGGACGAGGCTTGGACAAAAGGAAGTCACCCTTCGCCGACTGTTGATACTCAAGCTCCTAGTCATACTCTTCATGAATGAAAACACATGTTGGTTGTGCAACACCAAATTCATCAATGGCCTGATCCTCATTCACAACAAGTGTAGAATCTGGAATGGAAGAACCCAAGACATTATCATCCAGAGCATCATCTGAGTATGAAGATGGAGGATGTGGTACAAAATGCATATTACAACTCGATGGACTCACAACTAAATCTGCACGAAAATTAAGCGAAGTGATGTTGGGAAGATGTGATAGTTGAACTAATGTGTGAGCATGATCTCCTGCATCACTCTAGAGTGGTGGCACTCTACAGTGGTAGAGATGTTTGATGAGGGGACAACAGATAATCACTTATGACAACGACCGTGTACATTTGTGATTGCACAACTCCACCACTGAAGAATGCTAAGCAAGGCTTGAGTTCAAACAGCTTCTTCTTAGGATGGGTAGATTTCTTAAGACAATGCTCAAATCTATCCCAAAGATAGAAAAATTTCATCTGGCTCTTCAGAGCTTGAAACTGAAAATCACGGAAGCGCTGCCAAAAATCCATAGGTGATTTATGTGGAGCCTTCCATTGTTGTAACAGTTTTTGGTCAAGATGTTATGGATCAAAATGATAGAAAGTGTCTTCCATGAGATCACAGAAGTGCTCAAGTGAGTGCACGCTGTCAGCCAGTAGGCTACATGCCATCGATGTGGGGATTCTCGAAGTGTGTATGCAAGTAGCATACTGACCTATTCATTAGAACATCCATCTTTCTCGTGAAGCATGGCAGGAAAGTCATGTAAGAACTCAGGTCAGGCCACTTCACCTTCACCATCATACGTGTATGTGAACAAGAGGTCAAAAACTCCCTCGAGATGGTGACTGATTCGGCTTTGGCATGCAAAAAACCTCATGGAGGGAGGAGAGTGAAAGACTCCATGATAGATATGAAAAGGTTCAAAATAGTATGAGAGGACACAGCTTATAATTTGGCCCTCTTTCTAGTGCTAGAAATATTGATGGTGTTGGACCCGCCAACATGTCAAGGGATCTCCCCAGTAAGAAGTCTCAATTAGACCTCACACTGTTTGGTGTAGGAGTCCAAAAAGTGGGTCATATGGTAATGCCTTGATTGCAATTTCACACAGAGGCAAGTAAGATGTCCCTGTTGGTAGCAAGGGTGTGACATATGTGGTAAGTCAAGGAAGGTGCATGAGAGGTTCTAACACATGGAGGGTGAGGTGGGTGCGCCTCTTGGAAACTTGTGATAGAACATAATTAAGAAGGGAACACATAATCAAATATGAATCACAACATGGAAGGCAAGTTAGCTAGCAATCAAAAGTGATGGTTAAACCAACAACACATTTAAGAAATATCCATACATACATATCCATAAATAGCTACACATACATGCATAAGAAAACATATGCATATATCATTTAGAGTACTCACGATAGCTGAAATATAATACAACCTATCCATGAAACATGTTGGCTCTATTATATTAAGAAGTGTAATTTCTAGTCATACAATACATCCATGTCCATCCACTAGTTCCAACAACAAAACACTACATTCACAACCACCTGCTCCTCCAAAGAGATATACTAGCTCTGTGCAGTGGAGAAGCCAAGGCACGTTACAATACTTTCCAAGCTCCCTCTATGATAATATTATCAAAATATTGGCTGACCAAAAGCTCTACAATGAGTTATGAGGGACTATTTTTGGCAAAGGGTTGGGTGTCCCTTGACATTCTCCTTTGTGACAACTCATCTAACCTCATGACTCTTCATCTACTCTATGATTGCTACATCTAACTATCGACACTTGAACTTCTTGATCCAGATTTAAACAAAATGCAACAAATTACAAAATAACCATATATACAAAGATGTAGCGGAAATAATACTTCATTTCATTAATGTAAATTACTGAAATATGATTACAAACAGAAATGAAAATAAACCAGCTAGGGCGATGGTAGCTTATCTCTGAGAAGAGATGTGGTGGCTACATGCCTCCAAACTGTGTTACAATGAGACTCGAAGGCCTATTTATTGTTGATAAACAATGGAAAACCTTAAACATCCAAAAAACTAACCCTAGAAGATGAAACACCAAATTGTGGGCCCCGTTTGGGTAAATTGGTACTTCAACTTCTAGGGGTCGTATCTTTGGCATCTGAGCTTCATTTGATGCACATAATATCTTGTTAGAAAGATATATCCAAGAAATACAACTTTCGGAAGAGAAACATCGGTCCACGAATCCTTGTTGCTCCCAGATTTCCCAAAATCCATCATTTAGTGCCTCAAAATGACTGTGGAAGTTTAGGACCCAAAAAACTACTAAAAATAGTAAATTGTGCTACAAATAAGGAAACTAAAAAGCTGATAGAGATAGTTGTGAGGGTCCATGTGGGATAGATGGGTTGCCACCAACATCCACCTAGATCATTCCTCCCCCTTTAGGAAGCAATGGTCCCCATTATGATGAGTTCCTCCCTACGATGAGGAAACTTCTGCTGAGTTGGGTCCCTGGTGAGTTGTTCTACAATCTTTGATGTGTCCAGTAATGGTGGGAAGCATGGTCGAGGGCAGTACACATTGAAAACGTTGTTCAGGTGAAGGAATGAGGGAATGATGTGCTCCAAATAATTGTTTCCCACAGCCTTGTTAATGGTGTAAGGACCATGTCAGAGTGGTCTGAGCTTCTCATGGGTTCTTGTAAGGCGTTATTTCTGCAGATGTAACCAGACTTTGTCGCCCACCTGAAACTTGTGTGGTACCCCTGTGGGTGAGGAGAAGTTGTTCCTGTGTTATTTCATGATCATATCCCTCTGCTGCTGCCACTGTGTGGAGGAAACCTTCGTGGGGGTCATGGATGTGGTCACCATCTTCCCCTTACCTTGGGAGAAAACTAGACAGAAAATGAATTTCCTAGTCTGGGAGATGAGCTTGCTGCCTTTCTTAGCAGTGATCAAAGTGGTGTCGGAGGTGGGGCTACATCACCCAAAGTAATAATAACAGCATGAGTCCTTCACTCATACATAGCATGTTGCCTCCATAAGTATGGTTGGCATAATAATACATCACAAACATCCAGAGGTGCAACATCACACAATACCTCATCTATGAAGGGTTTGATGCTATAAGGAAGGCATCACTATTGGTGAACTCGAAGATCTTGTCTTTGGTGAAGCTACACGATACTGTACAGTTGTCGGTGTGGTGTAGTTGGTAAGCCCATCTGCTTCACGACCTCTTCTAAAATGAGGTTCTTTTGGCTGCCACTGTTAACAATGAATCGTTGTGGCGAACCCTTCACCCAGATTTGTGAGTGGAAAAGATGCCCCCCCTCCTTTGGATCTTCAAACTTATTCTTCTGGATCTTGTCAGTGGAAACAGAGGTGCTAGGCTCCACGTCAATGATCCACTTCCATTTTCCATTCCCCTTATCGGGTTCTAACTCAGGGTCGGAACATGCATCTCATTCTGAAGCTTTCAACTTGGCCACCAATGACTCCTTCGTCTGGCACTCACTTGTGTTGTGAGTGGGGATCTTATGGAACTCACACCACTTTCCTGTGTCCTTCTTCGACTTCGTAGTGTTGTTCTTTTCTTGTGGCTTCAACAGGTTGTCTTGGATTGCCCCATCTTGTCTTTGCCTTTGGTCTTCAAATTTGCAGATCCAAAGTCTCACTTCTTTTGTTTAAACTTCTGCTCGATTTTGATAGCATATCAATACACCATGCTAAGCAAGGAGATGTTCAGGAACTCCATCTCGTACTGAATGTATCTATGTAGATAACCACGATATTTGAGTACCAGATGTAGCTCAGAATCTTTGATACCAAACTGTGTGCAAAGGGTATGAAAAATGTGGGTGAACTCCAACACATCTTGGTCCCTTCCCTGCCACAACGTCGTCCACTTTATGTATTTGTCCTCATAGCTTTTGACAGGGTAGTACTACTCCTTGACAGCATCTTGGAATGAATTGAGCCAAATGGATTGAGCAAGTCATGCAAGACATCACTGACACTCAGATCGTTGTGGTGAGACCAACTCTTTGACATCCTTGTGATGATCGATGGTGGAAAATTGATGCCAAGCTTGGTCGTCTGTGATGATGTCCGTGTAATCAATGGTGACATCTTGCTGAAGCAAACTCTTGCTTCCATTGCATGCGAGTACATTGATATGGCTCTTCCATTCAAATCATCTGATAGCATGCACATGGTCATCCTCGGTGTGACTGAACCAAAAACATGTTGATGCATAGTTTCTTCATTGAAATCTAAGCATGTGTTGGTGGCCATGTGCATTAACTTGTCAAATTTTTTAGCTCCAGTTGGACTTTCTTCTTGTCTTCGCCTCGATGAGTGTGCCAAATGGGTGGGATTGCATGCATGCTCATAATGACATGCATGTTGTTGAATTCCCTCAAATGTGATCAACAACATTGCTCACTTTGTCTGCTTTGTGCTAGCTGCTGGGATGGATCCATAACTTGTATGGTTGTAGTTTCATCTGTCTGTGCATATTGCACCCCCTGTTGTACCTGTTCCTACTGCAACTCATTCTCTCATCTATGCAACTAATGTTCTTCCTTGAGTTGTTGCTTTATCAATGCAACTCCTTCTCTATTCCATTCTCTGCCTTCGCGCGATGTTCATGTCGCACCATCACCTCATAGCCTTAATCTCCAAAGCTATTTTCATCATGAGTGGATCTTCTTTGAACTTACAACTTTTCTCTACCATTATGATCTCAACAACCTTCCTCTTGCATTCATTGCATGTAGGTGTGTTGTCTTCTACTAATGCTGATGGTGTTTCCCGTTGTGATGTCATTGCCATTGATCTTGATATCCTTGTCCATGAACAACTGGATGTCTTCACAGATAGGCAAGTTCATAAAAACTTGACCGACAACATCCCCAGTTGTGCTCTTAACAATGTCTTTGAATCTTCTCCCCTAGAAGTTGTTGTACTTATGCTATTGAGAGATAGACGAACACTTGTGATGCTTGGAGACATACCAGCACTCATGGAAAGCAATCTATGATTCGAAAACAAAAACAAACTTGAGCATTGACGTGCAACATACATGTCTGATTGATCGTGAAGGTTGTGAAATTTCCGCTGGGAGGTGGGGAGACTGACTACGAAAACTATGCAAGGCACAATCCAAGCTGTTAAGAGGCTGAATGAATACTGGAACTATGCAATGCATAGTCCAGCCTACCCTGCTAAGGACTAAAACTACGCAATGTGCAATTTTCAGTCAACAGTGACATGCAACCAGCAAATTGCATTGTGTAGTTTCTAGGGCTAGCAGTACACTACCTCCATGAATTGTGCAATGCAAGCCCAGGGGTCAATGTTGGGCCAAAATTACACAATTTTTCGAGGGAAGGTAGAGTTTGTGCTTCTGGAAATGTGCAGTGCTAGCCGGGCAAAGGCACGGTCTAGGCCAAGGCAACCTAGGTCAGTCGACAGGCGACCGAAACATGAGAAGTATAAATGCATGATGAGATGAGTGCAAACAAGAGTGAATGATCATACATGCAGATAGAAAGTGCAGGATTCAGAAAACGGGAAAGCATGCATGTGTGTGAAGCAAGTTGTCGCAATGACAACTGTTTATGCAAAAGCAGTGTCATGCATGCGACAATAGTGAGATGCAAATAAAAACTGAAACGTGCTTCTACAAGCTAATATAAATCAAAATGACAACAAGTAAAAAATGCTCACACAAAGAGAAACAAAAAAAGCGACAGAAACACAACGCAAGACATTAAATGCGAGCTTACCCCAAAACAGTTGAGCTGAATGTGTCGATGACTCCTAGATGTAAGGTGGGATGTCAAAGTTGCAAGATTGATGTGAGGAATGAGATCTGCAGTGTTGGGTTGATGATTTATGATAAAATATAGGTCATGACACGCATACAACAAATATAGGAAAAGCGACACTTGGCGGGAGGTTTCTGAAATGATCCTTGCATGTAACCTCTAGCTGCTAAAAATAGATCCCTGAATTAAGAGATGCCTTTACATGCTGCTTTGGGAGAAACAGTCCATCCATGCAAATTAGTTTTGCTTGGTCTAGGAGGGAATCGGTCAACCTAAAGCCACATGCATTTGTCTGCGACCCTAGGATGAAAATCTACGCAACTTCTGGGCTAAGCATAGCTGGTTGTCCTAGAGGGATTGCACAATTTCTAGGAGGAATAGGTGGTTGTCTCCCAGGATTGCACAATTTCTGGGCTAAGCAGTTGTCCTAGGTCAGACTGTGTAATTTTGTCAAGGAAGCATGTTTGACAATATTACACAATTTTTGAGCCCAACATGCTACCCTCACTAGATTTGTGCAATTTTTGCTAGCTACTGGGCTGGTTGTCCCAGAGGGATTGTGTATCTCTGGGAGTAGCAGGTGACTGCTACCCAGAATTGCGTAATTTTCGGGCTAAGTAGATGCCTTGGGATGAATTGCGCAATTTTTTGGAGGAAGATTGTCAAGAGGAAATGCGCAATTCTAGAGCCCAGCTGGGTGTTTGGCTGGGTTTATCCAATTTTTGGAGGGAAGGCTGGTTCCCTTCCATAATTGTGCAATTCCTAGATGGAGTTGCTCAACCAACAACTAACACTAAGTCCAAAGAAACAACCTATGAGTGGGATGCAACAAGCCATCATGCACAGGCTAGAAATCTGCTAGAAAACCACTGAAGCTTATGTACTTGATAGTGCAAAACATGCTACTAAGGGTGGTTGGTAGGGAGGCTCCAAAACGAAGCTAAGGAAAAATTTTGGATGGTGCTTGTAGCCGCTACAACTTCTTAATACATTTTTTGATAATCTATCACCCATCCCATGTCATTTTAAAAAGAGAGCTAGAAATTACAACCATCTCTATGAATTGGAAATTAAATTTATTTTATTAGATATAGAGTGGATAAATTGATAGGATTTAAGAAATGAATGAGATGGAATACAACTAAACATGAATCAAATGATGATGAAGATTAAATAGTATTTCTCTAACAACCAAGGAAAGAAGTGACAACATGTCTGAGAATCATATAGTTGCATATGATATATCCAAATGTGAAGTTCCTCCAAGCTTTGTACCCCATAATTGTGAGAAAAGCATCCCATAACTCACAGGAACATCAACCACTGTAAAATCTATCATAATGCTTTTGGGTATGATTTACGCTAAGCCATTATAACGTATTTTATCTTCTTAAGAAAGTAAACGTTCCTAGAGTTGAAAAAATATAAATCTTTATAGTGACTAATTATATCTAAACCTAGCTCGTTCATAATCTCCTTTGGCATAAAATTATGTAATGACCCATAATCCAACATATATTTACCTAATAACTGGTCAAAGATATTTAAAATAACATAGAAAGAAGGAACCAAATTTTCTTCTCTTTCACGATAAGGTCCCACTCAAATTTGAGGTGAATTATCCTAAATGTTTATTGCATCTAATAATGATGTTGTAGTAGCTTGATCATGGGTATTGTAAATACGACATCATTCTTGAAATTAAAAACTTTCACTATTTATTTAAGAGGGATGGGAACCAATTTTATCTCATTCAACAATTATAGTAAAAGAATCTTGATTTTCCTATACAAGTTCTTTAGTGACCTTTTCATCCACAACCTTCTAATTTAACACTTTAGTTTCATTTATATCTTGTTGTAGCTGCTAAAACTACATTCAAAATTTTGCCCATACCCAATTTTTGGTTCCCTCTACTTTTTCAAGGTTTTGTCAACTATGCTCATGTCCTGAAGTCCTGAAATGGTTAAACTCTTCTGGGATCAAATTATCTATCGAAGATTATAAGTTTATAAGTGCTCATGTTTTACAAGTCGCATTTCCCATGTCCCCTTCATCTCGGCTTACATTTTTTCAAGTGCATTAAGGTTATGTAATTGCCACTTTCTCATACACCTTCACGCTCTATATCTCTATAGCATATAATGCAAATTAGGCATGAGCCTCGTGTGTCGAACATACTCCGCTTTTGTTTTCTTCTCCTAACGTGCATCTTTAACCATGAGTTTTAATGAATATTTCAGGCCTCGACCGTTCTTAGGCCTCTGTTTGAATGCCAGAGGCTCTGCCACAAGGTCTTCTATTTTTTGAACTTTCTGACCCATGTAATTAAGATTGTAGCAATGACAAATGAAATCGATAAGGATAATGTTCAAAATCCCATTGAATGTTGGAAACAATTGACAAATCTTGCAAGCGATGAGTAATATCCTAGCACATGTAAAAGACTACTTATTAAAGTTGTGCATGATTCTATGTGCATATAATATGCTTAAACGAGATATTACATCGCATTGAATGAAAGGAACGCAGGTATTGCATTGGAATGAAGATATAGAAGGTTAAGGAATGGAAAACACATAGCAAAGACGTTTTTCTCAATATTTAAAATTAGTTAAATATATTACATAGGAAACATCAACATTAAAATGATTGACTTTGAACTCAACTGAATTGCACTAAATTCTAACTCACTGTGATATTTGGATGGACATTTATGACACTTAGAAGGTGGTTGGAATTAGTCTCTCAAGCACTCCCCTTAATTACAACCACAAAAATTTAAACTAAGATGCCTACTGGTATGAGTCTCAATTAGCCCTACAAAATTAGATTTCCTTTTTTCTTATTCTTCCAGGTCATGTAGCCTCTAAATTGTTTTAGCTCCTTCTTTTTTGTTGTATCCTTCAAACCTTAGTTTCTTCATTCGTTGGTGCAAGTCTTCCATT
Organism: Pinus taeda; assembly: GCA_000404065.3. Taxonomy (NCBI): domain Eukaryota; kingdom Viridiplantae; phylum Streptophyta; class Pinopsida; order Pinales; family Pinaceae; genus Pinus; species Pinus taeda. The sequence goes on along the minus strand of APFE030894536.1, from coordinate 30,081 downwards.
GTTATAGGTTGCCTACTTCAAAAGTTGGCTTGTATGTGGATTGTTGCTACATGTCATATTATGTTGTGTGTCTTTCATCATCAATATTCTACTACAACATAAGTGTATAATACAAAATTATCTCTTCAGGGATCCACTTCATGAGAATACCATTGATGTTTTCATCATGCATGTTGTCTTCAACATTCATTTCTGCAACTTCTATGCAAACTTTATCAAGGCATGGCGTTGCAAACCATGCTTCAAGGAACTTTAACTCTTCTTCATAATCGTCTTGTTTACCTACATATTGAAAATCAATGATAAATTTAAAAACATCTGTAGAATCGCACTAATTTTGTTCTTTCTGCTCTGTAATGAGAGATTTCTTCTGTTGTGTTTCCTTCTCTGCATTTATCACTTCCACTTCTTTACTAACTTGTGTTGCTCCAAAAAAGTTGTCTTCCACTTGGTTTCAGACTCAAGTTGGATTTTCTCACTGAATAACAGTGTATCAATAACGTATTTTTGTTGCGTCACATGCAGCCATTTATCATTAACTCACAGGTCTTCATCAAACTTAACATCAACGAATTGAATTGTTGGATTCATCATAACACTGAATGCTTCAATGACAGTTTCATTGTCATCAACAAGAATGGTTATTGGATTCACCAAATCATCATCCACTTGTGGTTGACCACAGTGAGATTCACCAAACTCTTCATCTTCAATTTTAATGTTCTCTCTTACACCAAAATTACTTTCAAAGGTATCACAGGCCTCCTTGGTTGTCTATGCATTTGCAATGAGGAGAAGAATGTTATCATCAATATATTTTTTCGGCATTTCAGTGTGATGCATTTTTTTTCTTTTTCATTTCCAAATCTTTGAAAAATATCTCTAACATCTCTTGTTGTCACTTTGACCTTCTCAACCTCTTAGCCTTTCCCATTTTTTAAGCACTAACTCACTACAGCTCAATAAACAAATCTAAATACAAATATAATTGTTGCATGCAATAAAAACATTGTTGTAGTGATTTCTTTGTTGAACTTCTATTTAAAAAAAACAAAAAAAATCTACAAATGATCTAAAAAACAATGCTTTCACAATAACAAAAAAAAAGTTTCTCAAAAGCTTTCCCAAACCCCTTTTTAAAATATTACAATGACCATACGAATATGAACCACAAATTTGAATGACCGCTTAAAAAAAAAATTCAAAGGAATTTGGCTTGCGTTACAATCATAGTTTTTTTCAAATAAGTCTTTTTTTAAAAAAAATCCACGTCAGGCCTCTCTTAAATACGAATGAACCCTTTTCCCTAATTAATTATGAAGTCTTTTTTTAATGGAAACGAGACCCTTTTTCCCTTTTAAGAAAACTCTGGAATTAAAAGAAAAACTTGCCTTAAGAGCACAACCAATGGTGCCATAGTGCCACGATAGACAATGCAAAGGAATGCATATGTATGACAACCAAATTTATAGTATAAACCTACTATAAAGAGAAAGCACTATCACAAATATGACAACCAAAATGAATGCTACAATGGAAGGCATGTCAATGGTTGCATGGACAATTGTAATAGTGCGATGCTATTTAATTTGTAGTGGTGGGACAAGTAGTTAAGGAGAAAGAGAAAGCATTGCGTTACGTTGAAGGTTGCATGAAATGAAGGTGAGTGCCATCAAACTTGTCTCAAAGGGCATTGCATTAATACTATGTTACCTCCAAAGAAAGGATTCAAATAAAGATAGCATGAAAGCCATGTGATCGAGAATCTGACAAGTAACAGTGAGACAAACTATACCAACGTGGCTAATTGCTAAACAAGTGATTTGATCACATGTTTTGCATAGTATGAAATACAAAGAAAAAATGAGGCAACATCATAATGAGTGTTGGGATGATGTATTAAAGTATGAGTTGTAAAATGACAATATGTTGCATTTCATTGGAAATGTGTACAATAACTAAAGGAAATAAAGGAAAACTAAAGCATGAGATTACATTTAAATTGATTGGTCAAACTCAAATCCATGATCAAACTCTTATTCTAGGGATGTGAATGCTTCCAAATTCTTCAAGATTATTTATATTGAGCCATTTCATGGAAAATAATTGTTACAAGTGTTTTCTTGTCAAAAGAATGGTTTCAGTCCATCATTTTGACTAATGTTTATGTGTTTGAAGGATTAAAATGGCAAAATGATTGTTGATGATTTATATCTAAACATTACATGGAGGCATGGTTCAAATTGGAGGTAGTCATTGAATAGTCAACCCCAAGAACAAGGTGACCCTTGGGCATAACGAAGGCATCACCAAGTCACTAATTCAAGAGCACGTTGAATATCAAATTATATTGTAAATGTATTATTTTATCATTAACAAAAAATATTGAAATTATGGAAAATACCAAGAGGGAATATCAAAGGTCATTTAGAAGCTCAAAAGCCATGATGGAAGTCTAAAAGTCATAAAGGAGATAAAGAGGCAATTAGAAGTCGAAAGGTCATGAGGGAAGTCTAAGATTTATAGGACAAGGTGAAAGGTCATCCTCCTCATTTCTATAAATGTAACATTTTGCCTCATTCGAAGTGACTTTTACCACTTCAGCCGATTTTTCTTTTGTGCTTGAGGAGATAAAAAAAAATTGCTCTTGGTAGCTTATAGGTGGAGGATTGTGAGGCTAGTGTTTTGTTTTGAAGATGCTATGAACTACTCTCGTCCCATGCTTGGGTTTTGACGAGCTTGTTGTGCATGTATTTTAATGTGTGACGGTGTTAATGGCTTTTTTGTCATGCATCGATTCCCATTCATTCCTCTATTGTTACATTAGCTATCTAGTATTACAATTATGTATGAATGTGTGTTACATATTAGTTACATGTTTATCAACTAATTCAGTGCATGCAACTTGTATGATGAATTTGAATCTATGCTCTTCATCAATTTTAGTGTACGTAACTAATTGTGAACTAATTTGCAATTTATTTCTAACACTTTCCCATTATGTATGTCTTACTTTGTCCCAACTATATGATTCTTCCTTAAGGTATGCTCTTGCTCATTATGTTATTGTTGTATTCATATACCATGTTCTAAAAGCTATTAATGGAGAATTGATATTTTCGTCATTCTTCTAACATATTACAATTGGTCTCACATTCAACTCCGGATAAGTTATGTATTCCTAAAGGCAAGTGGTTGCAGTTGATTAGAGAGGCTCACAACTTCAAGGTTTCAAGAAACTTTGGTGTAGGGAAGACCATGGATAACTTGAAGAGGTATGTTTATTGGTCCAAGATGCAAGAGAAGGTATCAAGGTTTATAAGGGGATGTGTGATTTATTGTACTAGCAAGCATAGGAACAAAAAACATGGCTTATATCATCGCTTACCTATACTCACTTGTCCTTGGGAAAACATTTCCATGGAATTTGTGGGAGACTTACCAACAACCAGGAAGGAACACAACCATTGTTGGCTTGTTGGGGCCTGACCCAGGTTTTAGAAGTGTATTAGCTAAACAAATCCCACACTACCAGCCCTTTTGGCAACAATCCACTGAGCGTGGACTGAAGTCTCACCTGAGGTAGTATGGGAGGGTGTTGGAACTAGGTTTCCGCACCATTGGGATGTCTAGATGTGGTATGGAGGGGTAGCGAATAGTATGCGGCCTCGTGCCACTCGGTTCTACTTCCGCACATACGCACTCTCTTATTAATAAAATTATTACCGATCAGATCTTTTTATTACAGTCTTTAAGCAAACATTTAACATTAAAACCCTGTGCGCACAACTATAACAAATAATGCATAAATTCAGAGGCAATAGATAGATCCACAAGAAAACACACAATGATTCAGAAATTATTATCTTTATTGATCTTCCCTTCAGTACAACCAGATCCTCCCTGCGCACTTCGCGGCAAGGGTCTGCGCACATAGCTGCAAACTCTACCAAGCGTCTGCGCACATAGCTGTAGAGCCTCTATCTATTTACCAGCACCCTTGACTGGGACTTACAGATGCTCAGAGACTTCTTTCTTCATAAACCCATGACATTCGAGATCAATAATGCATACCCAAAAAATTGACTTCTAACCATAAAGCCTTGCTCTATTTATACATTTCCATAGTCCACGGCCCATGGGCAAGCCGACTCATTTTCTATTTTCTTACATTTTTTTTGGCCAGACAACCCATTGACTTGACTCATTACAATTCACGCTCCATGCATCTCGTGTAGTCTTTACCATACTTTTGCCATAAATTGCGGGCTTTGAGCCCAAAAACCGTTCCTCGTGGCCTCCGATACCCAACAGGCCCTCAACACAATCATTGTGACTTATCTCAAGCACTCGACTAGTGCGACAATCTTATTGTAGAGGTCAGTCAACAAATTCTTTGCTTCGCTTGTACTTGTAGCAAACTCTTCTGCCATCTGTTGTACCTGTTCTACGCAAGCTGTTGACGCATTAGTACCTGTTTCAACTACTTCACTAGGTGCATATTCTCCCTGCATGTGTGCCACCTTACGCTCGTGAATGCCTTACCAAGCCATGGCTAGAGACGTTCTTTAATCACTGCTTCCTTCTGTCGGGTAGCGTCAGCTTGTATCTTCAGGGCCTGGGCCTCCTTCATCTTGGCCAAGCACTATGTAATAGCAACCATCTGTGCGGTCCCTATGACATTATCATAAGCTTTGTTTGGTCAATTTAGAGTGTCCTAAATTGCTGCATTAGTTGTCAATTCGGGAGTCGTAAACTGTTGAAGTGCAACGCACTATATGTGCAAGATAACCTATTTCTTATTTTTTTGTTTTTTCGTTTTTGTTTTGTTTTGGGTTTATTTCTGTTAATTCCCTAATGTGAGATGGAAATTCTAAAAGACAAGTATGATATAAATGTTCAAGGTAATGATGTCTTTTAAAATGATTTTCAAAACTTCAAACTTTTTAAAAGAAAGGTTTTAAAACATGCGATGATGAAACTAATTCCTGAAAGAGCGTGAAAATGTGCCACTATTCTAATTAAACAACAGTGAGCTAGTGACCATGAAACCCATTATCCTTGCTGCCATGAAAATATAAGAAAAACTGAACTCAAAGAAATCCAAGAACTGCAAGTAAAGTAAACTAAAATCACATTACATCAACTCATATTCTGACCCCTCACCATTCGACTTGCTCTGGCTTTAGGAGGTAATCATAAACAACTTGAGCAATCTAATATCTAATTCGCAGAAAATAAAACTAATATCAAACTACACACTCATACTTCAATCCCTCACCATTCGACTCGCTCTGGCTTTAGGAGGTAACTGAGAATGACATGACTTAACTGTTTTCCTACATTCTGTGCTCATATAAGACACGTAAACAACCACGTCCTGAGATTTAGCACTATGGATGCTGTGAGGATTCAATCTTTGGAAGGTGGTTGTTGGATCCAGTTCATGGAGCAGTCCACGGGTGTTAAATTCTCCCCCGAGATCTAGGAACAACCACACAAAGCTTCACGTGGTGAAAAATAGAGTTTTATCACCGTAGGACTCCTGAGTTGACCACCGCTTTGCCCACCGTTGACTATGGCCTCTTCTGATGAATTCGAATGAGCCAAGAGGACTCAGTCCATGTCCACGTCGGTTGCAACTTGCCCATGTGGTTTGATTCACCTGAAGACACCTGCAATATAGACTTTGACAAAACAACTGCGGAAAGTTGGACTGACTACGGAAAGTGACAAGATTTTGCAGCTTATAAACAAAAATCTAGTTCAACTAGCAACACAAACACATAGTCAAGAAACCACTTTAAATGCCGTTTTTTTAAACTAATATGCAATGATACTGATGACTTAGGAGGTTCATATGAATGGGAAGAAGCTAGAAAAAGGTGTAGGAAAGATGCAGTTTTGGGACTCAACATACCCCCACTATGAAGGTGTTGCATGTCCTCATGCAACCAAAATTTGGACTATCTCCCCTTCAAATCATGTGTTCTGAAGCTTCTTCCAGTACATCTAGCCCTCTTCCTCTCTTTCTTGGTGTTGCTAACATCCTGGGCTTCTTCATCAAGCATCTAAATTTAAGATTAATTAGTACTCTACTTATCTTCTTGCATTTCTTCTTCAATTTTCTGTTCTTTTTGTGCCATAGTCCTAGGTGTAGCATAGTGTTGTCATGGATGATCTTGTCCAGTCTGCTCTGCTCTTTGAGTGCTTCATTTTCATTTTTAATATGTCGATTTAAAACCTCCAACTCTAAGATTTCTTGTTTGAATGATTGGACTAGGGATTCTTGTGCTATGTGAGGTTGAGTGGATGAAGTGTTGGGACCCGTGGCTGTTCTTTCCAAGGATTCTATGTAACCATACACCTGTTGCTACTTTGGATCTATTTCGAGTGTCGTTTTCCTCTGGCTATCCCCAAAATGCTGTGCAGGAGAATTGACTTCAAATTATGGTTGAAAAGGACTCATGTCATCACCTTGAGGACTAGTTTCAACATTTGGCTGAGAATGAGGTGGACTACTGCTAGCTGGAGTTTGTTCAGGTGTTCCTTCTCCCAAATCAACAAAATGGGGTCCTTTCGTTTGTGTTTTCTCCATTTTCCCTTAAGCATGCTGCTTCTTCTTACATATTGCGGACTACTATCTTTTTCCTTCCATTTTCCTTTCCCTTTCTTCTTGTCCATAGCTGACTGTTCCTGAAGGTGAACCAATCTCTCAGAAAATACTTGATGGTCTTCTTCTGAGGAAGGGGTTTGATGCACAGCCTCAATGCTTCTTTTCTCCTTTGATTTTGTTGGCTTTTTACCCTCAGTCTCTTCCTTCCTCCTTTTATACAATCTTTCTTCCCTACTAGTTTTCTCAACTGTGTTAGTAGAAGTCTTTTCCTTCCCCCTTTTAGATAGTCTTTATTTTCTCTCAACTGTGTTAGTAGGAGGGATTTTTGTTTTATCATCTGTTCTCTTTCTTCTACTTCTTTTTGATGTACTACCTTCAGGGGTTTCTTGGGGTTCTTCAAAGAAATTTCTAATTAAAAATTGCTCCCAAGTATCCCTTTTCTCCTTTAATTGTTTTTCTATCAGGATTTTTACGAGACCATGGTGATACAAATTTGGTTCTATGTCCCCAGATGCTTTTGGATGGGTACAGACATCTTTTTCAAACTGTTTAGTAAGAAGTATGGCAGATTAAGAATCTGGTTGTCTAGAAAATTCATTAACAAACGTGCATGATACATGTACATTGCTCCAAAACGTCCCTCATAGGTAATAAATTTTTGAATAACTAACAATAAGCTAGCCCACTCTTCTTTCAAAACATGAACAGGAATTCCCTTTTTGAAAACGGTGACATCCATACCTAGGTCACATAAGATCACTCTCCAAGCTTCATCACCAATGCCTCGGTTCTTAAACCAGTGTTCACCTCCCTGGGGAAGTTCTGTGGTGCTGCTATTGACGCTTCAGTTACTGTGAATTTTAGGTCTCCAATTTCCACCTCTAGTCCGTCAAAAGACCTTGCAAAGGCCTTTGTAACCTCCATATGGTAGCCTTTGAATTTCTAGATAAAACGTAACCACCCGACCTTCTTCAATATATCTTTCACTTGCAGATATCCTTCAATAAATTTTGGTCCCTCTAGTTCTACCCTCAACAACCATCCCATCCTTCCTTCTGCTCTTTAAAACTCATCTGAATTAGCAGAGATGGTCAGGGTTTATGAAGGAGACCAGCAACTGTAAGCGAATATCAGAGAATAGGTACACAGAATGAAGAGGAACAGAGAAAAAAATGGGGTGAAGGCTTATGTGAGCAAGGTGGAAATGAAGCTATGAGGTCAATAGAACAGTA
>APFE030894536.1:803-17850 GCA_000404065.3 Pinus taeda | reverse complement strand
TTGGGAGTCAAAATCATGAAATCTACTGGATATTCCCAAGAATCTAAGGAGACTGAAATATATTCTAATACACCATCTGGTTTGATTATAGATCGATTTGTATGTTGCAGTAAGGTGGGTGTAAAAAGAAGATTAGGAAGTTTTAGCCGTTCCATAGTCTGTCTACTCATAATGTTGATAGCAACCCCTAAGTCAATCAAAGTATTTGGAATTTCTACCCCATTGATATGTGTCTTGACAATTGGACTATCGGGATCTACATACTTTTGCATGGTAATTTTTCCCATCATGATATTTGCAATTTTTCCTACCAAGTGGATTCTTCTTGTATCTCTTGGTTTCCTTCCTGGTCTTTTGAGACTCAACTCTTTTATTGTTTTTGCTAGAATAGGAATCTCTCTAATGGCTTGTAGCAAGGGAATCTTGATACAGACATTCTTTAATTCATATAGGAAATCATAGTCAGGCAACAGATTTGTTTTTCCACTCCTTTGTCAATTTGTAACCTTTCAGGAAAAGGAGGTGTGGATGAAGATGCAGGTTGCTCAACTATAGGAGTTGTGGGGGTTGACTCTTTTTCTTTTTCTTTTTGAGTGTTTGGGTTTTGAAGAGATGATTCAGAACCTTTATTGGCTTCAAGAGAATCTTCCTCAAAAATACTTTTCTTTTGAGCATCTATAGAAGGTTTTCCTAAAACTCTACCAGATATGAGTTGTACATTATTGAGAGGAATAATCATATAGGTAGGAAATTGTTGTCCTTCTACCATGTAAGCATTTTTAGGATTTTTATTATTGGGATTTGGCAATGGCTGGGAACGTAGTTGATTTGCTTTTTGTTGGAATGGAAACAAGAGTTGAGAATTTTGTTGAGGAGTTTGTTGTTGTTGTGGGAATGGTAATGAAAGTTGTGGGTTTTGATTTGGAAGTTGTGGAGCTTGTTGATTTGGAAAGGATAGAGGATATTGATAAAATTGAGCAAATCTCCCATAAGAATTTTGCATACCTTGTACCCATGATTGATATGGATTTTGAGATTGGGCCCAAGGTTGTTGCCAAGGATTCCAATTTGGCGGGGGTTGAAAGTTCATAGGATTATTGAACCCTTGATTTTGTTGCCCTTGCCATGGTCTCCTTGTAACAAAACAAAGAGATTCCACTGAATTTGGATCTTCTTGAAAGACAGCTTTGAGGCCAAGAATTTAAGGACAATCCTTGGTCTCATGGCTTTCCGAGCAAATCTACAACTTTTGCATCCAAGGGACATTCCCTTAGAGCATGTTTCTTCCTACGTTTTGGGCAAAAGATGGCCAAAGCTTCAGCTTCTTCTTTCTGCTTGTTTTGTATTCTAAGCGTGTCTAGTTGCTCACTAAGGCTCCCTAAAATATCAGTTTTGAACTCATCAAGCATATTGCCAATCTCTGCCCTACTTACTGAACTGTTTGCAGATTTGTTTGCTCTAATCAGAGAAGGATCTCTGGGCCCTTTTGCAGTTTTAGATTTTCCTCTTGAGAGATGGACACATAGTTCTGCTATTTCATGAAGTGGAAGTTGAGAGATATCTCCCTTTCCCATCATGTTTAAAATGTCTATCCATTCATCTCTAATGGCTTTCAATAGAAGGGCTTTCAAGGTTTCCTCATCTAGATTACTCATTTTTTCTCTCTTTAAGTTGTATTGAAATCTTTCGAGTAGGTCCTCCAAGTTTTCATCTTCCTTTTTGCATCATCTGAATACCTCATCCTTATGAATAGTGGGCATGCAATAGTCCAGGTATCTATCCAAAAATGTTTGTTTCATATCATTCCAACTATTAATAGACTGAGTGGCTAGTCCCATGAACCATTTCAAAGCAGCTCCTTTTAATGTTGAAGGAAATAGTTTGAGTTTTTGAGAGTCTTCCATATAATCATAGGTTCGACACAAGAATTCAAACTCAAATATAAATGTTTCGGGATCCTCACTTCTCAACCCATGAAAGTTTGTGAGGATAGATGGTGAAATTTTTTTCATTGTTGTATGGGTTTCCTCATCGTCTATAGGGAATCCAAATGAGTTATCCCCATTCCTATTATCTCTGTTGTTACCTCTTCATCCTCCATTTCCTCTTCCATTGTTTCCTCCTCCTCTACCTCTACCTCTACCTGCAAATCCATCTAGTACTTCCTTTGTCATGATAATTTCTTCAGAGTCCTCAAAGTCCTCTGGTTCTTCTATTAAGGGGGGATGAGAGGGAGTTTCTTCCTTTTCTTCTTCAGGTGATTCTACTTCTTGAATTACAATATGCTCTCCTGTAGAAGTAAAGAAAGGGTCTTCCTCTAAATGAGATTTGGTGGATGGTGTAGGCGAATCCTCTAATTCAGCTGCTCCTTGAATTCTAGGAATATTAAGGCCGGGGGTAGATGGTGGTGAATCTTGTCTATGCCTTGAAGAAGATGGATTTGTGAAAATGGAACTGTTGGCTCTAGCTATAAACCTTCCCCTAGAATCTCTTGCTCTATGCATGTCATTTTTTTATTTTTAAGTTGGGTTAATAATTCTCTTTCTGATCTTCTAGGTCACACTGGGTGCAAGAAGAGAGCATACTTAAGAAATTATTGAACCAATAACTCTCTTTTCTGATCCTCCAGATCACACTAAGTGCAAGAGGAGAGCATACTTCAAGAAGTTATCAATTTTTCCCTTCTTTTTATTGTTTTTTTTTTATAAGGAAATTGGCTACCTAGTTACACTTCCCTGGCAACGACGCCAAAATGTTTGGTCAATTTAGAGTGTCCTAAATTGTTGTATTAATTGTCAATCTGGGAGTCATAATTGTTGTAGTGTGACACACTATATGTGCAAGATAATCTATTTCTTATTTTGTCGTTTTTGAGTTTTTGTTTTGTTTTGGGTTTATTTCTGTTAATTCCCTAAAGTGAGATGAAAATTCTAAAAGGCAAGTATGATATAAATGTTCAAGGTAATAATGTCTTTTAAAATATTTTCAAAACTTCAAACTTTTTAAAAGAAAGGTTTTAAAACATGCGATGATGAAACTAATTCCTGAAAGAGAGTGAAAATGTGCCACTATTCTAAATAAACAACAGTGAGCTAGTGACCATGAAACCCATTATCCTTGCTGCCATGAAAATATAAGAAAAACTGAACTCAAAGAAATCCAAGAATTGCAAGAAAAGTAAACAAAAATCACCTTACATCAACTCATATTCTGACCCCTCACCATTCGACTCGCTCTAGCTTTAGGAGGTAACTGAGAATGACATGAGAAATTCAATAACTAACTTGCAAAAAAATAAACTAATATCAAACTATGCATTCATACTTCAATCCCTCACCATTTGACTCGCTCTGGCTTTAGGAGGTAACTGAAAATGACATGAGTAATTTAATATCTAACTTGCAGAAAAATAAACTAATATCAAACTATACATTCATACTTCAATCCCTCACCATTTGACTCGCTTTGGCTTTAGGAGGTAACTGAAAATGACATGAGTAATTTAATATCTAACTTGCAGAAAAATAAACTAATATCAAACTACACATTCATACTTCAATCCCTCACCATTTGACTCGCTCTGGCTTTAGGAGGTAACTGAAAATGACATGAGTAATTTAATATCTATCTTGCAGAGAGTAAATGAGCAAAACTAAAATAAATAACACAGTGCTGGAACTAAAAACTAAAGGAAATGAAAACCGGCAGAAGGACAAGAATAATTCCATGTTATTAGTCATTATAAAATTATGTGCAAATGCCCGGGCTGCCTATTGTAATCTGAAACAAAAACACTGATCAGTTAACAACATATAAAATGTGAAAAGCTATGGACAACTATCAAACATTAATACCATAAGAAATGTGATATATATACAAGTAAATGATTATGGCATAAGCAACATAAATAAATAAAGCATGAAACTTCTACATTAATAAACAAGAACTCGGCCTGTGCAGGGGCCCTCTGCACACTCCTCGGACAATCAATGATCAACCATGAATTGAGCTCAGCAACAAAGTCTTCTCATGTATTAAAATGCAGTCATAACACAACGATAAAGTTACGGCATAGTGGGTTTCTTTATAGTCAGAATTACATTACCAAAAAGCTAACTAATATGTGTATCAGAATGCGTTATTTATAATAGAGGATGACATAACTGTTTTCCTACATTCTGTGCTGATACAAGACACGTAAACAACCACGTCCCGAGATTTAGCACTATGGCTACCGTGAGGATTCAATCTTTCGAAGGTGGCTGTTGGATCCGGTTCATGGAGCAGTCCACAGGTGTTAAACTGTCCCCCGAGATCTAGGAACAACCACGCAAAGCTTAACGTGGTGAAAAACAGAGTTTCATCACCATAGGACTCTTGAGTTGACCACCGCTTTGCCCATCGTTGACTATGGCCTCTTCTGATGAATTCCACTGAACCAAGAGGACTCAGTCCATGTCCACGTCAGTTGCAACTTGCCCATGTGGCTCGATTCACCTGAAGACACCTGCAATATAGACTTTGACAAAATAGCTGTGGAAAGTTGGGCTAGCTGTGGAAAGTGACAAGATTCCGCAGCTTATAAAAAAAAATCTAGTTCAAATAGCAACACAAACACATAGTCAAGAAACCACTTTAAATGCCCTTTTTTAAACTAATATGCAATGATACTGGTGACTTAGGAGGTTCATATGAATGGGAAGAGGCTAGAAAAAGGTGTAGGAAAGATGCAGTTTTGGGACTCAACAGGCTTGTTGGACCTCTGTTGCCTCTGTTTCCAATCGCTGTAACGTTGGATCTTCCTGGAGTGAAGTGAGCATAATAAACGACTGATCCAACAAGTCGGCGCACTCCTTCATGGCATGTGTGATCATTTCCCACCCAGATTGAATGATGCCTCTCCACTACTCGGTGACCTCCGGTGGTGTCAACGGTTGTACTTGCAGTTTTAGTTCTGCAATCTATAAATTGAGGACCAACTAAACACTCCTGGCTTCTTCCTTTGCTTCACAGAACCCACTAGCCAACTTGTGGATTCGTATGCTGACATGTAACTCGGCCACAAGCTCCAGCTCAGGGGCATGAGCACATGCTTGCCTTACAACTTGCTCCAACTGTCAATTTTGTGCTACCACTTCATCTCTTTGGAGGCTCAATTGTTCTATATTAATTCGGTACTCACTAAGTACGTGTACTGAACGTCCTTCCCTAGCCCAAAGCTCCATCATTGCGCTGTCCTAGAGCTGGTACAAGATTTCGCAAGGGAGGGAAGCCAAATTTAATCCAAGTCCCTCAAGTTGGCCCACCACAGCTCTGTCTGCTACATTTTCTGTTATCACTGCTCCTGCTGGGAGTGGGATAGTATTAGCTAATTTGGCCTGTAGAAACTACTCAGTGGCTGATAGACCCGAAGCTCCACAGGTAGCAATGGTTCCTAGTTATGAGGCCCATATCCCAAGTTCCTGTAGCTGTGGGCAGAGTGCCCCCAACATAGTCTGTTGCTCTGACATGGCCTCATCAAGCACCTCCCTGGTGACTTCACGAACTATATCCCCTATGTCACCGAGATCACCCATGGTAAATGTAATAAGTTCCTTGTCCCATTTAGACACCTTGACCTTCTTCTGCGGCTTCATTCATTCTGTTGTCGGGTTCATTTTAAGGACGACCCCGTTGTGGTTGGCATCATTCCTTTTGTTTCTGTATCCGTGGTCGGCTCTATGGTCACCTTCGGACTACTTCCATCCTTTGTCATTGTAGCCCCTCCTACTAGTGCCTTACCTATAGAAGTTTGTACCGCCTCCTGGGCCACTCGTACTTCCACACTGTGTTGTTCGTTCTACTTTTGCTGTAATGCGTGCTTAGCTTCAGCCTTCTATTTTTTGATAGTAGCCTCATCGCGCCCCACCGCATCTGTTCCACGCCACTCCAATGGCCATGTATCCAATACCACATAGATAGCTTCATCAATGGCAATGAAGGGAAGTGTGTTACACATCTATTCGGGGTCCTTGTGCACTCAGATGTAGACATAGTGCCTATCAGCCTTAAACTCGACTATGTTCTTTACACTATCATATACCTCGATGGACAAACGGGGTTGCTGGTTGATCCATTGGCAGATTTTTTCTTCCATTAGTATCCAAAAAATCTTAATCTCCCAGATTCTGGCAGCGTCCTTGGTTGCCCAAAGTGACGCATATTTGGTGGCTTCTAGCTAATCCTGGTCCAAGGAGGGAAATTGGTTGTCTTCAGGTAATTCACTTGTAACCAACATGATGGACAGCAGCAAACACACATAGTGGAAGGTCTTGCCCTCCTGTTGAACCTCCCTACAGTTGGTCAGGAATTTGTCACAAAGGAACTGCACCCAATTGAACCGTTCCCCTGTTGCGCATTGCTCAGCTAGTGCAACGACTATTACTGGATCCTTGTTTCCACGAAATTTCCACATCACTTCCCCTGCCAGTAGCTGGGTAGCAATGCAGACTGCTTTGTCTAAAAATACTATAAATAACATACCCTCACTACCTTTTCTCCAGCTTGTACATCTTTTTCAGGGTTTCTGTCATCATCACATTGTCACTCGTATGCATAATTTCCATGGAGTCTCTTCCTTCACATGGAAGCTGCAAGATCCCATGAATGAGTTCCATCATGATGGGGATAGGTTTCTCTATCCATAAGTATCCATCATGTAACAGACAAAGAATTTGTTTAATGACCAATATTTTAATGGGGGGTTGTAGAAAGTGGGGAATGGATAGGAGACAAAGCAACCTGGCTTCCTCCACCTTCCGTAGCCATTCCTTTGGCTAAAGTATTGTAACCGTCCCTTCCATGCTTTGCTCCATCACTTCACTAGTCGCCAAATGGGGAAACTTCTCTATATCTGCAAGGTCCAAGTCTTCAAATTTCATCATCGAGATGCATCTAGTCACCATGCCTTCAAGTGGAACACCTTTTGGAAGAGACGGGTTGATGAGTATGTTGTCAATGACATCCAGATCGTTAGGGATCTTGGCCTTCCCTTTCCTGAGAGGCATATACTTAGGGCATCTTACTGGCTTGAGGTTTTCTTCCCTTTCTTCGCTAGGTTCGACTTCTTCGATATAGGTTGGAGGATCCTTGACCTCTTCATCACTCTTAATTATAATCATTTTTCCTTTTTCCTCCATCGACAATTTACCGAATTGTGGACTTCATGGAGACATTCGGACGGGTCCTGCTACCTAGGGGTTCTTCTTATATCGTGATGTCTTGGGGGATTTAGGGACTTTGGCTGCCTATGGCATAGGATTCTGCGTAATGTCCTTGGTGGTGGTTATTGACCTGAGTAACAACTCTGGCAATTCCTTCGGAAATTCCTGAAACCATGGGGTTTCTTTTATCAGTTTTTCATTCATCGTGCTCCTCTCAGTTTGAATCCAAGGCATTCTATTCTTCGAATGCTCAAGCTTTGTTTTGTGACACTTCACTTGTTTTTTATATACCATTTTGAATTCAAATTCAGCGTGTTGCCCTATTTGCGACTCATTAATGTGATTTTGGCAGTTACCCCTATGTCTTAATTGCCCGTCCCCCACTCCTTGGTGTCTTAAATGGGACATCTTATCATGAACAATAACTACAACAGTCACCTACCATCCACCCCACGTGGCAGCATAGCCCCTGGTATGTGGGTCCGTTCTATGATTTTTACTAGCCCTGCGCATCATGGCCAAATAGTGTAACCTTCCTGCATATTGTTTTATAGTCCCGCACCCTCTTTCAACTATGTGGAGCACTGAGACTAGGTCTTCTATCGATAGTCAGGTGGTCGCACCCTTCGTGTGAGCCTTCCTTTTCCCTGCTAGCTCAAGTTGTGGGCACCCTTTGTGTACCTTCGAATTCAATAGCTCATTGTGGTTCATGCTCCCTTGTCTAGTAGGGTGCCGTCGCAACCATGATAGTAGGGTCGCTACTTGTGCTAGGATCGTAGGGGGCCCATCTAGTTCCAGTCCCTTCTTTCGCCTGTTCCTGCGGCCCATTTGTGTGCCTTCTATTTTTATTTTGTCATTTTCTTCATCCAGCCTCACACTTTTCCACCTTAGCCTTGCCCCCACTTCCTCTAGTTCACAAAGTCTTTGGCTACCACACTGAATGGCTTCCTGTAACCATCGGATCCCTTCCTCCAAGTCTTTTTGTTCCTTTCAAACTGTAGGGGTAGTGGTCAGGAAATTCTCTTTACTTCCCGTCTGACCGTGGATAGAGTTCCCTTGGCACACCCTACTTTTTTTATGGTTTTATTGGTCCAGCGAACCCTTGTTACACGTAGGTTCAATTGGGTTGATGGTTGTGTAACATACACCTGTGCCCTCTGTTGTAAATGGGTGGCTACCTTGCTCCATCATGGTTGCCCTTGCTGCATTCGTCGTGCACGTCCTCCAATCCGTACTGGGAACTTCCTTCTACCTCCACTCTCCTTCCACCTCAACGTCGTTTGTGCACACCATCCTAGCATGATTGCCACACGTGGTGCTTCTTCCATCACCTCTTGCAGATTCGGCTTTATGATTGAAGTTCCGTAGAGGCTAACAAAATCCTCCTCCTTTGTTGCTCCATTGTCTGTTGGTTGTTGTTGTACCTTCGTTGTCATGAGACATAGTGATCTAATCATCATGTTACAGTTGAGTGTTGTGACTTCATGCAATTAGTTCTACCATGGTCGATCTCCTCGTCTGAATCCGAGGTGCAGGAACTATCCCGCTCCCATGAGATTCTCCCGCCCGCTATGGGAGTCACATGATCCTGGTCTTACACTGCTATCTGGTAGATGCAGTCTAGTTCATCGTCATTGTCCTTGTCGCGCACCGGTTCAGTGTAGCATTCTCATTTAGCTGGGTCCAGCGGAACTATTACCCGGAGTGACTTTTTTTCAAATGTCAATTTCCATCTTTTTAAGTTGATGACCCCATTCATGTCCATGGCCCAATCTATTCCTTGAAATGCAGGGTATGGATTACTATCATCAACAATTTCTATTACCTCAAATTCAGTTTGTGTACTTACGGCTTCAATGTCCACTATCACCCCTTGCAATCATCCCATCAGTAAAATCTTTTTCTTGTTGGCCAACCACAATTGAATAGGAGACCACTATAGTGTGGGCCTACCCATGTGTTCTTTGTTGCACTTTCTTTTCTTCGAAAATGTGAAGGTTTGTTGTTGTCACACTTTCTCTCGGCTTCTCGTCCTCAAGCTCATCAAGACGTTTCTCTCCATGGATTCTTATGCAACCTAGTGCTTTAATACTATGTTAAGGAATGCAAAACATGGAACAAAGATGCTCTTTTTAATACTCAAAATCAGTTAAATAGATTTAATAGGAGACATCAACATTAAATGACTACATTAAAATTGAATTGAACTAGACTAAATTCTAACTCATTGTGTCACTTAGATGAACATATATGACACCTAGTAGGTAGTTGGAATTAGATTCTCACCCAAACAATGCTTGCAAAAGAGATATTGCATTAGCTGTTGAAGATTAATCTATTAAATGATATAGAACCACAATAATATATAAGCCTGATAGGATTCAAATGGCCATCATAATTTGATGAAAAGGTTGCGAAAGAATTATAATGATATCATGAAGGCTACAAAAATGTATGGTGTGTATGAATGATGTCAAGTGTAATGTGAAAAAATCTTTTGTAAGAGCACAACCAATGGTGCCATAGTGCCACGATAGACAATGCAAAGGAATGCATATGTATGATAACCAAATTTATAGTGTAAACCTGCTATAAAGAGAAAGCACTATCACAAATATTGCGCTTTCGAACCAAAATGAATGCTACAATGGAAGGCATGTCAATGGTTGCAATGGACAATTGCGATAGTGCGATGCTATTTAATTTGTAGCAGTGGGACAAGTAGTTAAGGAGAAAGAGAAAGCATTGTGTTACGTTGAAGGTTGCATGAAATAAAGGTGAGTGCCATCAAACTTGTCTCAAAGGGCATTGCATTAATACTATGTTACCTCCAAAGAAAGGATTCAAATAAAGATAGCATGAAAGCCATGTGATTGAGAATTTGACAAGGAACAGCGACAAAAACTATACCAACATGGCTAAGTGCTAAATAAGTGATTTGATCACATGTTTTGCATAGTATGCAATACAAAGAAAAAATGAGGCAACATCATAATTAGTGTTGGGATGATGTATTAAAGTATGAGTTGTAAAATTACAATACGTTGCATGTCATTGGAAATGTGTACAATAACTAAAGGAAATAAAGGTAAACTAAAGCATGAGAGTGCATACAAATTGATTGGTCAAGCTCAAACCCATGATCAAACTCTTATTCTAGGCATGTGAATGCTTTCAAATTCTTCAAGATTATTTATATTGAGCCATTTCATGGAAAATAATTGTTACAAGTGTTTTCTTGTCAAAAGAATTGTTTCAGTCCATCATTTTGACTAATGTTTATGTGTTTGTAGGATTAGAATGGCAAAATGATTGTTGGTGATTTATATCTAAACATTACATGGAGGCATGGTCCAAATTGGAGATAGTCGTTGAATAGTCAACCCAACAGCAAGGTGACCCTTGGGCATAACGAAGGCATCACCAAGTCACTAATTCAAGAGCACGTTGAATATCAAATTATATTGTAAATGTATTATTTTATCATTAACAAAAAATATTGAAATTATGGAAAATACCAAGAGGGAATATCAAAGGTCATTTAGAAGCTCAAAAGCCATGATGGAAGTCTAAAAGTCATAAAGGAGATAAAGAGGCAATTAGAAGTCGAAAGGTCATGAGGGAAGTCCAAGATTTATAGGACAAGGTGAAAGGTCATCCTCCTCATTTCTATAAATGTAACATTTTGCCTCATTCGAAGTGACTTTTACCACTTCAGCCGATTTTTCTTTTGTGCTTGAGGAGATAAAAAAAATTGCTCTTGGTAGCTTATAGGTGGAGGATTGTGAGGCTAGTGTTTTGTTTTGAAGATGCTATGAACTACTCTCGTCCCATGCTTGGGTTTTGACGAGCTTGTTGTGCATGTATTTTAATGTGTGACGGTGTTAATGGCTTTTTTGTCATGCATTGATTCCCATTCATTCCTCTATTGTTACATTAGCTATCTAGTATTACAATTATGTATGAATGTGTGTTACATATTAGTTACATGTTTATCAACTAATTCAGTGCATGCAACTTGTATGATGAATTTGAATCTATGCTCTTCATCAATTTTAGTGTACGTAACTAATTGTGAACTAATTTGCAATTTATTTCTAACACTTTCCCATTATGTATGTCTTACTTTGTCCCAACTATATGATTCTTCCTTAAGGTATGCTCTTGCTCATTATGTTATTGTTGTATTCATATACCATGTTCTAAAAGCTATTAATGGAGAATTGATATTTTCGTCATTCTTCTAACATATTACAATTGGTCTCACATTCAACTCCGGATAAGTTATGTATTCCTAAAGGCAAGTGGTTGCAGTTGATTAGAGAGGCTCACAACTTCAAGGTTTCAAGAAACTTTGGTGTAGGGAAGACCATGGATAACTTGAAGAGGTATGTTTATTGGTCCAAGATGCAAGAGAAGGTATCTAGGTTTATAAGGGGGTGTGTGATTTATTGTACTAGCAAGCATAGGAACAAAAAACATGGCTTATATCATCGCTTACCTATACTGACTTGTCCTTGGGAAAACATTTCCATGGAATTTGTGGGAGACTTACCAACAACCAGGAAGGAACACAACCATTTTTGGCTTGTTGGGGCCTGACCCAGGTTTTAGAAGTGTATTAGCTAAACAAATCCCACACTACCAGCCCTTTTGGGAACAATCCACTGAGCGTGGACTGAAGTCTCACCTGAGGTAGTATGGGAGGGTGTTGGAACAAGGTTTCCGCACCATTGGGATGTCTAGATGTGGTATGGAGGGGTAGCGAACAGTATGTGGCCTCGTGCCACTCGGTTCTACTTCCGCACAGACGCACTCTCTTATTAATAAAATTATTACCGATCCGACCTTTTTATTACAGTCTTTAAGCAAACATTTAACATTAAAACCCTGTGCGCGCAACTATAACAAATAATGCATAAATTCAGAGGCAATAGATAGATCCACAAGAAAACACACAATGATTCAGAAATTATTATCTTTATTGATCTTCCCTTCAGTACAACCAGATCCTCCCTGCGCACTTCGTGGCAAGGATCTGTGCACATAGCTGCAAACTCTACCAAGCGTTTGCGCACATAGCTGCAGAGCCTCTATCTATCTACCAGCACCCTTGACTGGGACTTACAGATGCTCAAATACTTCTTTCTTCATAAACCCATTACATTCGAGATCAATAATGCATACCCAAAAAATTGACTTCTAACCATAAAGCCTTGCTCTATTTATACATTTCCATGGTCCACGGCCCATGGGCAAGCCGACTCATTTTCTATTTTCTTACATTTTTTTTGGCCAGACAACCCATTGACTTGACTCATTACAATTCACGCTCCATGCATCTCGTGTAGTCTTTACCATACTTTTGCCCAAAATTGCTGGCTTTGAGCCCAAAAACCGTTCCGCATGGCCTCCGATACCCAACAGGCCCTCAACACAATCATTGTGACTCATCTCAAGCACTCGACTAGTGCGACAATATTATTGTAGATGTCGGTCAACAAATTCTTTGCTTCGCTTGTACTTGTAGCAAACTCTTCTGCCATCTGTTGTACCTGTTCTACGCAAGCTGTTGACGCATTAGTACCTGTTTCAACTGCTTCAATGGGTGCATATTCTCCCTGCATGTGTGCCACCTTACGCTCGTGAATGCCTTACCAAGCCATGGCTAGAGACTTTCTTTAATCACTGCTTCCTTTTGTCGGGTAGCGTCAGCTTGTATCTTCAGGGCCTGGGCCTCCTTCATCTTGGCCAAGCACTACGTAATAGCAACCATCTGTGCAGTCCCTATGACATTATCATAAGCTTTGTTTGGTCAATTTAGAGTCTCCTAAATTGCTGTATTAGTTGTCAATTCGGGAGTCGTAAACTGTTGAAGTGCAACGCACTATATGTGCAAGATAACCTATTTCTTATTTTTTCGTTTTTTCGTTTTTGTTTTGTTTTGGGTTTATTTCTGTTAATTCCCTAATGTGAGATGGAAATTCTAAAAGACAAGTATGATATAAATGTTCAAGGTAATGATGTCTTTTAAAATGATTTTCAAAACTTCAAACTTTTTAAGAGAAAGGTTTTAAAACATGCGATGATGAAACTAATTCCTGAAAGAGCGTGAAAATGTGCCACTATTCTAATTAAACAACAGTGAGCTAGTGGCCATGAAACCCATTATCCTTGCTGCCATGAAAATATAAGAAAAACTGAACTCAAAGAAATCCAAGAACTGCAAGCAAAGTAAACTAAAATCACATTACATCAACTCATATTCTGACCCCTCACCATTCGACTTGCTCTGGCTTTAGGAGGTAATCATAAACAACTTGAGCAATCTAATATCTAATTCGCAGAAAATAAAACTAATATCAAACTACACACTCATACTTCAATCCCTCACCATTCGACTCGCTCTGGCTTTAGGAGGTAACTGAGAATGACATGAGCAATTCAATAACTAACTTGCAGAAAAATAAACTAGTATCAAACTACGCATTCATACTTCAATTGCTCACCATTTGAATCGCTCTAGCTTTAGGAGGTAACTGAAAATGACATGAGTAATTTAATATCTAACTTGCAGAAAAATGAACTAATATCAAACTACGCATTCATACTTCAATCCCTCGCCATTTGACTCGCTCTAGCTTTAGGAGGTAACTGAAAATGACATGAGTAATTTAATATCTAACTTGCAGAAAAATAAACTAATATCGAACTACGCATTCATACTTCAATCCCTCACCATTTGACTCGCTCTAGCTTTAGGAGGTAACTGAAAATGACATGAGTAATTTAATATCTATCCTGCAGAAGAGTAAATGAGCAAAACTAAAATAAATAATACAGTGCTGGAACTAAAAACTAAAGGAAATGAAAATCAGCAGAAGGACAAGAATAATTCCATGTCATTAGTCATTAGAAAACTATGTGCAAATGCCCAGGCTGCCTATTGTAATCTGAAACAAAAGCATTGATCAGTTAACAGTATATAAAATGTGAAAAGCTATGGACAACTATCAAATGTTAATACCATAAGAAATGTGATATATATATACAAGTAAATGATTATGGCACAAGGAACATAAATAAATAAAGCATGAAACTTCTACATTAATAAACAAGACCTCGGCCTGTGCCGGGGCCCTCTGCACACTGCTCGGACAATCAACGATCAATGATGAATTGAGCTCAGAAATAAAGTCTTCTCATGTATTAAAATGAAGTCATAACACAGTGATAAAGTTACGGTACAATGGGTTTCTCTACAGTCAGAATTAAATTACCAAAAAGCTAACTAATATGCATATGAGAACGCATTATTTATAACAGAGGATGACATAACTGTTTTCCTACATTTTGTGCTCATATAAGACACGTAAACAACCACGTCCTGAGATTTAGCACTATGGCTGCTGTGAGGATTCAATCTTTGGAAGGTGGTTGTTGGATCCAGTTCATGGAGAAGTCCACAGGTGTTAAACTCTCCCCCGAGATCTAGGAACAACCACACAAAGCTTCATGTGGTGAAAAATAGAGTTTTATCACCGTAGGACTCCTGAGTTGACCACCGCTTTGCCCACCGTAGACTATGGCCTCTTCTGATGAATTCGATTGAGCCAAGAGGACTCAGTCCATGTCCACGTCGGTTACAACTTGCCCATGTGGTTTGATTCACCTGAAGACACCTGCAATATAGACTTTGACAAAACAGCTGCGGAAAGTTGGACTGACTACGGAAAGTGACAAGATTTTGCAGCTTATAAACAAAAATCTAGTTCAACTAGCAACACAAACACATAGTCAAGAAACCACTTTAAATGCTATTTTTTTAAACTAATATGCAATGATACTGATGACTTAGGAGGTTCAGATGAATGGGAAGAAGCTAGAAAAAGGTGTAGGAAAGATGCAGTTTTGGGACTCAACATACCCCCACTATGAAGGTGTTGCATGTCCTCATGCAACCAAAATTTGGACTATCTCCCCTTCAAATCATGTGTTTTGAAGCTTCTGCCAGTACATCTAGCCTTCTTCCTCTCTTTCTTGGTGCTGCTAACATCCTGGGCTTCTTCATTAAGATTAATTAGTGCTCTACTTATCTTCTTGCATTTCTTCTTCAATTTTCTGTTCTTTTTGTGCCATAGTCCTAGGTGTAGCATAGTGTTGTCATGGATGATCTTGTCCAGTCTACTCTGTTTTTTGAGTGCTTCATTTTCATTTTTAATATGTCTATTTAAAACCTCCAACTCTAAGATTTCTTGTTTCAATGATTGGACTAGGGATTCTTGTGCTATGTGAGGTTGAGTGGATGAAGTGTTGGGACCCGTGGCTGTTCTTTCCAAGGATTCTATGTAATCATACACCTGTTGCTACTTTGGATCTATTTTGAGTGTCGTTTTCCTTGGGCTATCCCCAAAATTCTGTGCAGGAGAATTGACTTCAAATTATGGTTGAAAAGGACTCATGTCATCACCTTGAGGACTAGTTTCAATATTTGGCTGAGAATGAGGTGGACTACTACTAGCTGGAGTTTGTTCAGGTGTTCCTTCTCCCAAATCAACAAAATGGGGTCGTTTCGTTTGTGTTTTCCCCATTTTCCCTTAAGCCTGCTGCTTCTTCTTACATATTGCGGACTATTATCTTTTTCCTTCCATTTTCCTTTCCCTTTGTTCTTGTCCATAGCTGATTGTTCCTGAAGGTGAACCAATCTCTCAGAAAATACTTGATGGTCTTCTTCTGAGGAAGGGGTTTGATGCACAACCTCAATGCTTCTGTTCTCCTTTGATTTTGTTGGCTTTTTACCCTCAGTCTCTTCCTTCCTCCTTTTATACAGTCTTTCTTCCCTACTAGTTTTCTCAACTGTGTTAGTAGAAGTCTTTTCCTTCCCCCTTTTAGATAGTCTCTATTTTCTCTAAACTGTGTTAGTAGGAGGGATTTTTGTTTTATCATCTGTTCTCTTTCTTCTACTTCTTTTTGATGTACTGCCTTCAGGGGTTACTTGGGGTTCTTCAAAGAAATTTCTAATTAAAAATTGCTCCCAAGTATCCCTTTTCTCCTTTAATTGTTTTTCTATCAGGATTTTTACGAGACCATGGTGATACAAATGTGGTTCTATGTCCCCAGATGCTTTTGGACGGGTACAAACATCTTTTTCAAACTGTTTAGTAAGAAGTATGGCAGATTAAGAATCTGGTTGTCTAGAAAATTCATTAACAAACGTGCATGATACATGTACATTGCTCCAAAACATCCCTCATAGGTAATAAATTTTTGAATAGCTAACAATAAGCTAGCCCACTCTTCTTTCAAAACATGAACAGGAATTCCCTTTTTGAAAACGGTGACATCCATACCTAGGTCACATAAGATCACTCTCCAAGCTTCATCACCAATGCCTCGGTTCTTAAACCAGTGTTCACCTCCCTGGGGAAGTTCTGTGGTGCTGCTATTGACGCTTCAGTTACTGTGAATTTTAGGTCTCCAATTTCCACCTCTAGTCCGTCAAAAGACCTTGCAAAGGCCTTTGTAACCTCCCTATGGTAGCCTTTGAATTTCTAGATAAAACGTAACCACCCGGCCTTCTTCAATATATCTTTCACTTGCAGATATCCTTCAATAAATTTTGGTCCCTCTAGTTCTACCCTCAACAACCATCCCATCCTTCCTTCTGTTCTTTAAAACTCGTCTGAATTAGCAGAGATGGTCAGGGTTTATGAAGGAGACCAACAACTGTAAGCGAATATCAGAGAATAGGTACACATAATGAAGCGGAACAGAGAAAAAAATGGGGTGAAGGCTTATGTGAGCAAGGTGGAAATGAAGCTGTGAGGTCAATAGAACAGTGGGGG
>APFE030894529.1:4942-16870 GCA_000404065.3 Pinus taeda | reverse complement strand
CCCGAGAGAGCCTTCTCATACCTCGTAGGGCTAGCTACGAGGTGAAATGGTTTGATGTAGCCTTGAGAGTTTGTCTATCTCAGCCTAGGTGAATTCCAAGCGCTAACACCATGGACCAAAAACCATCGCGTCCAAAAACATGTGCAAAAATCATGCAGAAAACCATAGGTGGGTCCGCCCAACCTAACATAGGGTCAAAAACCAAATTTTTTTGGGGCACTGCCCCAGACCCCATAAAGTGGGGTTACGGGTGCCCCTCAAACCCCCTGTGACCTCCCCCTCCGCTACACAATCGGTGCAACGAAGGGGGGGCTCCGCCCCCCTCTAACCCCCTGGCTAACTACGTGGGCTAGTCGTGGAAAGAATATAACACAACCCAACACACGTAGCAACGCAAATCTTGGCTGGAAAATTCATGAGGAAGTGTCATGTCAATGAGGTATCAGCGCTAATGGTTGCACTGGCTGGGCAATTTGCAGAGGGAGTCTAGTTCAATTGGTCTGAATTCCTTTGCGAGGAATTCTTGAAAAAATATCGCGAAGCCAAGGAGTAGGGTAAAACCTTCCACTACACATGGTTGTTATCGATTATGCTCGCAGCAGGGGAACTACCAAAGGACAGTCAATTCCCCAACATTGATAGAGACTTACCAGAGGCCACGAATTATGCTTCACTCTGGGCCACAAAGGACGTGAAACGGATTCACGAAACCAAAATTTTCTAGGTGCTCATGGAGATGAGCATCCGGATGTGGATCAATCAGAGGCCATGCCTATCACCTATGGTGTACAAAAATCTGCAGATTTTCACAGAATTCAAAGCCGACGTGCATAATGTATACATTAGGGCGCGCAAGGATACAATGAAGCAGTGGACGAAGCTCATGTTTATAGCCACTGACGACACCATCTTCACTGTCTTGGAGACATGGCCTTTGGAATGGCGCACCCCAGTCCTAACAGAACTTGAGAAGGGGGTAGCGTAGAAGAAGAAGGATGTTGCCAAGTTGTGTTTCACACAATTAGCTGAAAAAGGGTGGCAGGAAATAGTAGCAGCTAAGGAAAGGGAAGTGCAGGAAGTGACACAGAAAGCCGTAGAGGAGAGAAAGGCTACAGAAGTAGCAACAACAGCATAGGTGGCAGAAGAAACAATAGCGAAGGTGGATGAGGACCAAGCAACGTCCTCACAAGCGTAGGAGGTAGAGGAAGCAGAAACAACAGAAGGGAGCGCGAACCCCAGGACCGCATCCACACAACTGAAGCGTCCACACATGGTAGAGAGAATAGGACCGAGGAAGAAGGTCAAGCCTCGAAGTTGGCTATTGACCCAATCACCTTAACCGAAGGTGACCTCCATGACATCTGTGAGACAGTTCACGATGTCACCAATGAGGCCCTTCAGGAGTTTATGCAGGAGCACCAGACTGTGTTGGGGGCCCTTAGGGCATAGTTATAGGAGTTACAGGTGTGGTCCCCTCAGGTAGGTACCCTTTCGACCCACCTCATAGTAGGATCCTCGGCAGCAGAGCAGATGCTGCAGGAATGGATGGAGAACACAATAGTGTTATTGGAATGCACACTAGTAGTAGCAAATGAGACTGACATATTTGCGGTCAACATGATCAAAGGCCTTGGCCTTAATTTGGTTTCCCTTCTATGAGAGACACTGTATCAGCTATAGGATGGGATAATGGAAGATATGCACACTAGGGAGAGCTACGCGATCCAAGTTCTTAGCAAACAAAAGATCAACATGGAACAACTCAATCTGCAACATGACAAACTAGTGTTGTGAAACCAACAGTTGGGTCAGGTGGTAGATGACACTTGCTGACACATCCCAGAGCTGGCCATCCCAATAGATCTACCAGTAGAGGTACAAATTGACAAGTTGGCAATCGGAGTCTGCAAGGCTAGAGAAGAAATGACCAAGGTTCACCTGGAGTTGAATCTTCAGATCGCCGAGCTACAGTTAAAGCTACAACCTTCCACTCCCCTGGAGGTTCGAGAATAGCGTGTTAGAGCTATTGCAGTAGGATTGGAAGAATTTGGAGGTGCAGTGCAAGACTATACCACTTTGTTGGAGTAAGCACTTGAGGTCCTCACAACTCTGTAGGAGGACCCCAACACCCACCGCTTGGAGACAGAGGAGCGATAACTACAGCAGCAATACGATAGTGTTAGAGGAACTGTGCAGACACTAGTCCTCCCTCAATAGCTTGCAAGGATGCAGCAAGCCAAGGGACAAAAGGAATAGGTGGACGTGACACGACATAAGAAGGGAGCTCTCAAAGCATGCATCTAGACGTGGATTAACGAGGCTTTCACTATCACAACAAACATCGAAGGAAAGTTGGCACACATACAGGGGATGCACACGTTAATGTAGAGAAGTGCCCCAGACATGGAGGTCTTAGAACACAGGATGCGAAAGATTTAGCAAGTAGTGTCTCAGTGCACTGTCAACATTAGCACAGTGTGAGGATAATTGGAGGAACTCTGTGCCAAGATCACTGTAGCAACTGAGTGACTTGAGGGTGAGTCACAATGTTTGTGTTGGGGGCCTATTGGGCATGGAATCCCCCTGAGGCATTTTTTGGGGCTCAAAACAAAGCCCATGTTTTGACCGAATAATGTTGTAAAGCCAAGGGAATTGCAGGCGTGAAAGTATGGTAGAGTCATAGGGTTGTCCGCCCTAGTTTGTAATGTAATGTCGGCCTAGCCATGGTCCATGGACCATGGAATTGTATAAATAGAGCGAGGCTCTAAGTATAAAAGAGAGTGAGTTGGAGAGAAGTATGAGGTACAGAAGTAGAAGCATAGAGCAAGAGTCTAAGTGTATCTTGGGTCGTAGAGTAGGAGAAGGCTTTGCCGCTGAGTGTGCAGAGGCCTAGTTGTCTGCAGCTGAGTGCGTAGGGAGGAGTCGAGACTGTAACCAAAGAAGAGAATAATAAAGAGAAGTTTTATCCAATTTCTATGTATCTATTCTTGATTTATTACATGTTTGATATCAATTGCAAATATACTATTTATTTACTCCGCGCACTTGTATGAATGATCTATGTTGCTAAGTATATTTTACACATTAAAATAAGCTAAGTTAATCAACTAATGGTGGAATACTAGTAAGGACTTGAGTAATAATAGCGTTTGGCCCCCAAGTAGGGTTGCGTGAAGGTAGCATATCAGGCTATGGGGTACATGTAAGAGCACGTAGCAATGTGTGTGCAGGGTCAAGCCACTGACCACTTGAAACCATTAGACATCTCCAGGGTACGGAAACCTGGTTCTAGCACCCTCCCATACTACTTCGAGTGAGATCTCAGTCTGTGATATGCAGATTGTTGCTAAAAGGGCCAGTAGTATCGGGATATTTTTGGCTAAATCAACTCTGAACCTGGGTCAGGCCCCAATAAGCCAACACATGTTCATCCCAACATTAGTATCTAGTTTCAAGGGTATAGGACGTCCCCCTATAATATCATTCTTAAAGACTGGCCAATGATCCTTATCGTGTCCATGGCTCTTACACTTCAAACACTAGATCTCAGCATGCACCTCTGGCTGAGCTTCCCTTCCTTTCTTTAGGCTCTGTAACTCCAAGTGAAGGCTCTACAGTTGCGAATGAATCTATTGCACCCAAAGTTTCGTATCCTGCATAGGCGATGCATGTAGCCTCATCACAATCTCCAAGGCTTCCTCTTGCATTGCTATTTTATGTTGTGATAGAGGTATTCTTAAATGTGGCACGAGTGATCCTATAAACTAGTCATGATGTTGGGTATCTGAGATTTTCATATTAGCCTGCCTAATCTGGAATTTCAACCTCTGATCAAAGTCCCAAGGTGTCTCATCAATATTTTGTGGGATTTCCTTAAATTCAATTATATACTACGCCTCTGACTTAGGGTTACTAAACTCCTTGTTCAAATCTATCTGGGTATTTTCCAAGGACATGTTGGGGTTATCAGTGCAATACTTGATGTACCATGTTAATGAGAGATCCTATAGAGTTGTAACCAAATGCACTTTCTTAATATTAATATCCGTGATCTACTGTGATTTCCACACAACATCTGTGACAATGCAAAACTATTCTGGATCTTCGGTCCCCGTTCCTTTAAAAATTGGTATCTTCATTGCGTTTTCCATGTTGAATGGTGGGGGTGGAGGTGGACGCGTAGGTGAGTGTGTATGAGGTGGAGGTGGAGGTGGAGGTGGATTGGAAGGATGATATATCCTCATAATTCCCTAAGTTATTAACTAAACTACACTTCGGGTTCAATGAGCGGACCATATTCTGGGCTAGATCGTTTGTTTCTTCTAAATAATCTCCCACTTCGTGTAGCACCAAACATCAACATAAATACATAACCCTATTTTCACACAACAACATTTTAATCCATATCTTCAGTTAGTTCAAATACTTACCTTGCAATCCTTTTCTCCACTTCACTATGGATGATGTTCTTGTCAATCACCAAATAAGTCACAAAACTACCTAATGTGCGATCAACCCAATGATCCACAACCCACGCGATATTTCTTTTTGATGCTTCCAAAGGTCACACTAGTTCAGGAGTCCACACTATAGGGCTTTCAAGCCTCCACACCCCTTGTATATCAACTAATTTAGAATACCACTTGTATATATCTTCAAAGAAGAAACAAAAGAACACGTCGGTCTCTTGCATGTATAAAAATCTCTGCAACCACTACTCCTTGGATAATTTAGGGCTACTATTCTCCTGAGCTACAAACATGTGTGATTTTTGATCAATCCACTCATCAAGCTCTTTCTTTGTAGGAAACCTTTATCGCACATCTCTCATATAGATACCGTTCCCGACAACAGAATCATTTGTTGGCTTAAGAGGGACCAACCCAGGTTCAGAGTTATTTGCACCAGCAAATAAAACCTTAACTGTTGGCCCTTTCAGCAACAACTTGTATAGTGTAGGCTACAGTCTCACCCGAAGCAGTATTGGGGGATGCTAGCACCAACTTTCTGCATATAGGGACATGATAAATGGTTCTTAGGTTCTAACTGTTCAGATCTGCCTTCACGCAAATCATAGTCTCTAGGACTCATTACTGTAACTCTATGAAAACAACTTTTAGACCTTCGTTGAGGTCTATAATTAGTCTTTGCTGACCTTGAACAAACGATTTATCTATTTTCGCAAATCAATAAACAACCCTAGATGTGAGTTTGCGCAGATCTATACAATCCCTCAAAAAACATAACCTAAATAACATATACTACGTGAAAGTGGATAATTACTCATATAATGCATTATTAAGATAGATTTAGTGATTTCATGCAACATTCATTCATTATTTCGTAAAACAATATCATTAAGCGATAGAATATAACATAAACATATTCGACAGAAATTCACTATAATTCTTCAAAATCAGTGTTTATTGATCTTCAATGTTCAGATTACAGACTCTTCAACCTTGCGCACTCATATGCAAGGGTCTACACATTTAGTTGTAGGAGCCTTTCCCTTCTCACCTAAGTACAAGAAGCAGAGCCTTCCTGCCTTAACACTTGCCCAAAACAACAAAAACCATTGAGCATACCCAATTCCATATCAAGGGTTACCCTTAAGACTTGTTATGACTCGACTATTTATAGCTTCCTTCCATACAATACCATGGTCCACGGAACATGTAAGACTCTTAAAACCAACCAAAACAAGAGGCTAAGATCCCTTTGACTCCTATCCATCTGCGCGTTCCACATCCACATTTCATGGAGACTTTACATGCTTTACAAAAATTTATACAAACTTGGGTTAACTAACCCCAAAAACTGACCCTAGGGACCCTATCCCAATAGGTCCCCAACACAAAGATCATGACTCACCCTTGAGTCACTTAGTTTGTGCCTCGATCTTGCTGTGAAGAAAATCTAGCTCAACCTCCAACATCGCAACTTCAGCAAGGCTCTATGTCGTTGCCTGTTGTACCTCTTCAACCAATTTCCCTATTGTCAGTCCCTCCACTACTAGGTGCATTTTCCTCTGCGTCTGTTGTAGCACCTTTAGTTTTCCTCAAGTGACAGATTAAGATGACAAGCTTCCTTTAGTCATGACTATAATCTGGTCTTTAGCAGTGCCTGTTTCTCCTACAATTCTTCAACCTGTGCTTGTAGCTTCTTTCCCTCTTGTAACTTCATGAGGTGTTGCACTGGTGCCAAATTGTGCGCAATTTATCAGACCTCATCATACTTCTACTGCATCTCACGTACATCAGCGTTGAACTTCTAACAAATGCATGAAAAAGGTTGGGGACAACCTGGGCCTCTAACTAATCACCATACGAAGGTCCATATCTACCAAAATCCAGAAAATTTTGGACTCCTTGATCCTTTCCAGATGCTTTGTTGACCACAATGAGGTGATCCATGTTGCCTCAAATAAATCTTCCTTGTGTGGGGGGGACTGACTATCCCCTAGCAACCTCCAAGTGACTAACACAATAGATAATATCAACCATGCATAATGGAATGGCTTGCTTTCTTCCTTGGATTGTTGGTAGTTCGCGAGGAATTCCTGGTATATATATTTTTGCCAATTTTATTGGACACCCATCGTGCATTCTGCTTTATGTGACACTATCGGCACCTGAACTTTGTTTGCGCGACACTTCCTCATGATCTTTCCTGCAAGAATCTAGGTAGGGAACTGCACTTCCTGGTCCTGAATTGAGCGGATAGAGTATCCTCGCAACTTCTTAACAAGGACATACTCTTTCTTCATTTTGTCATCTGATTCTTTTTGCTTGGTTTTCCCTCAAAACTCCTTGGCAAGGTCCACTCCCTTATATGGCAACTTCGTTATCCTATGGATCAACATGTCCATAATCAGGCTAGACTCCCTAAGCCATAGACACCCATCGTGCACCAGTGCGAGGAGCTAGCGCACACACACTTTGTTGATAGTTGCACGGTGATAATGTAGCACATAGAGTATGTTTAACAACCCAACCTACTCAACCCCTCCAACCCACTTCATGGGCTCCAATTGCGTAACCCTCATTACCTTGTAATATATCTTTTTCATATATTTGTTGGTTGCTAAATGTGGGAACCTATCATCGTCTACGAGGTCCCAGTCCTCCATTTTTCAGTATTGGAATGCACGTTAACCTAGGACCTTCAAATTCGACCTGCTCAGGAAGCAGGGAGGTCGAAACCATGAACTTCCTAGAATCTGGGTCCTTGGTAACCTTGGTCTATCCCTTCCGCGAAGGGATATACTTGGGAAGTCGAGAAACAGGCTCAACCTCTTTGACATCAAACTATTCTATACCATGGTACTCTTCTTCCTCTAAATCAACCACTTTCTCTAGTTGTTTGTCTTTCTTATCTTTGTGGCGCACCTTTGGATTCTTCCTTAGTGACATTCTCACCGGTATCGACTTCTTTTGCTTCTCCTTTGTGGTTGGTTGTTTCTATTTTGCAATAGGTTTCTTCTCTTTTGCAGCAATGGCTATGGTCTCAGTGACCTTGGCGTGGTGGGCACAGGTGTTATAGCTTCCATACTTGGTATTTTAGGGCCCATCACATTGGAAACAATAGCTTCAGAACTCATAACTTCGACAGGGTTGGTGGCAGTCATTTGCTAGAGAATGGCCTTCTGGTTCTAATTAGGTAAGGCAACAAATGCAGGGCTTGCCACGAAATCCTCCCAGAATTGACGACTCATATTAGACAACAAACCGCCTAAACAAGTCCCAGAATGCAAAATTTTCTTCGGTGGTCCAACATGCAATATTTAGAGGGATTTTTTAATTCAAATATGATCGTTCCACCCAGATTATGATAGTAAATGCCTCTTTGGCAGCAGATCTTCAAATATTTTCTCTATAAATAATGCCTACCTACTCCTCTTAACTGACTTTTGGCCATTAAATCATGAATAATAACCTCAATGACTAATTTTGGACCCACTTGCATGACACCATCCTCCATGGTGCAATTCATCCAACACAGCTTCACTTGGGGCACCCATGTCATCCTTTGTATAGCCTTTCTACCATGTTCTTCACCTTGTTAGGCAACATAGTTAATAGTCTCTCAATCCCTTACAAATTCCTGGATTACTGGGACTGTCCTGCTACCATATAGTCATCGCACAGGGGCATGATCCCCTGTGTACAACTTTAGCCTACCTCCGTTCACATTTCTAGGGAATGTTTTCCCATTCAGCTTCACGAGCTAAACTATGCCACAATATGTGATCTCCTTAATAACATATGGCCCCAACGAGTGAATTTTAAATCTTCCTCAAAAATTCTTAAACTTGTTATCATATAACAACACGAAATCATCCACCTTAAGAGTGCGTAGCCTAATATGCTGATCACACCATGCTTTCTCGTGTTCTTTTTGCACTTGTTGATGAAATATTGCAAGGAAGTTGTCTTCATCTAACTCCATGATCTGTGTGATCTGTTCTTCCAAAGGTCTTGCCGTCCGCCATCTAGGCCAATGATTTAGTTCATAAACTACACATAATAAACTCCATCGGCATGACTGCTTCACTTTCATAGACCAACATCAATGGAGTTTGTCCTATTAACTTCATGCAAGTCACCCTATAAACTCATAAACCTGCTCAATACTCCCACTACATGTGCAATGTCTGGTCTAGTATAGAACATTGCATACATCAGGCTACCGACTGCAGTTACATATGGAACACGGGACATATCCTCTTCCTCTTCTTGTGTCTTGGGACACCGCTCAGCAGATAACTTTACACCTACAGGAATAGGAACCTTCACCGATTTACTATCCTGTATATTAAACCTCTGCAGTATTGTCTCAACATACTTCCTCTAGTTTAACCGGAGCTTCCTCTTTTCCTGATCTCTTCTAATTTCCATGCCCAAAATATAGTTTACAGCACCAAGATCTTTTATGTCGAATTTGGAAGAAAATTGGGTCTTCAAATCCTCGATAATTTCTTTGTCATTTCCAACCAGCAACATATCATCCACATACAAGACTAGATAAATAACACTGTCACCAATTAATTTAAAATACACACAGTGATCTGCTTTACTTTTGTTGAAGCTAAGTCCCCGTATAAATGTATCAAATTTATGATACCACATCCTTGGTGATTGTTTTAACCCATACAGAGACTTCTTTAACTTGCATACCAGTTCTTTCTTACCCTTCACTGCAAAGCCTTCAGGTTGCTTCATGTAGATCTCCTCTTTTAGATCCCCATGAAGAAATGTTGTCTTCACATCCATATGTTCTACCTCAAAATCAAAAGTAGTAACAACAGATAAAAGTAATCTAATAGAAGTTACCTTGGCAATAGCAGAAAAAATATCACCAAACTAAATTCCCAACACTTGGGAATAACCTTTTTCTACCAACTAAGCTTTGTATTTCTCCACCTTTCCTTCTACATTTGTCTTTTTCTTGAACACCCATTTTCTGCCAACGGGTTTCCTTCCAGCCGCCAACTCCACCAGATCTGAAGCCTCATTTTTGTGCAAAGATGCCATTTCATCAACCAGGGCCTCTTTCTAGAGTTTTCCATCCTCTAAATCTACTGCTTCCTTCACAGTTCTAGGATCATCATCAGTAATAGATAAAGCAAAATTTGAACAAAAAGCAGATGGACTATACCTTTCTAGCTGCCTTCTTTCTCGAACTGATCTTCTTACACCCGGAGTTTGTGGCTCTTCATGTTTTTATTCCTCCTCTGTTGCAGAGTCTAATTCTTCCTCCTTTAGCTCAAACTCTATCTTCTCAGGTTCCTTTGGTTGGACTTCATGTTTAATAACATCTTTCACCTCTCTGAACACCACATATTGGTTGTACACAACATTTCTTGTTGCTGGGTTCCAAAGCTTATAACCCTTTAAACCATCCTTATACGCAATAAAGATGCACTTTTCAGATTTATTATCCAACTTTGTTTGCTTCTCCTTTGGAACATGTACATATGCATCACATCCAAATACCCTTAATGTGAAAGAGAGGGTTTCTTACTAGTCCATACCTCTTGTGGAGTCTTATCCTCCAACGCTGATGAAGGTGATCTGTTGACCAGGGTAACATGTTGCCTCCACCTCCTCTGCCCAGAATTCTTGTCCTAATCCGGCATCACTGAGCATGCTTCTTGCCCTTTCCATCAATGTCTTGTTCATTCTTTCTGCAACTCCATTTTTCTGAGGTGTATATGGAGTAGTCTTCCGTTGTGCTATACCACACTTCTTACAGAATTCTTCAAATTCCTTACTGCAAAACTCTCCACCATTATCTATCCTCAACACCTTTATCTTCTTCTTTGTCTAGTTTTCCACCAGAGCCTTAAATTATTTTGCCCTGTCAAAGACTTCAGATTTCTTCTTAAGGAAATATATCCATGTATTGCTTGAGAAGTCATCTATAAATGATAGATGGTACACAAACTTACCCAGTGATGGAACCTTCACAGGTGCAAACACATCATTGTGCAGAAGCTCTAATATCTGATTCGCCCTCTTACCACCAGAGGCGAAACTCACTCGATTCTGCTTCCCATATACACAATTTTCACAGAAATCAAAATCCATAGAGTGATTACTCATACCTTCTACCATACCTTTACCATGAAGTATTCGAAGGCCCTTCTCTCCAATATGTCCAAGCCTTTGATGCCACAACATGGTCTTCTCTCCAGAGACCACTAGATTTTCTGCTCCATTTTCAGGAACCATAGAACTATTGCACCCGTCAACAACAGTGCTACCGTGCAGCTTGTACAGAGTTCCAATCCGAACTCCCCACATCAATACCAGCGCTCCTCGAACCATCTTGCAGGTATCCTTCTCGAACACTGTCTTTACACCTGCATCATCCAACTTTCTTACAGAAATCAGATTTCTGGCCAATGCAAGAATATGCAGAACACCTGGAAGGGTTCTAACCCTTCCACCTTGCAACTTCAACTTTACTTTTCCGCGACCAATGATTCTAGCCTTCCTATCATCTCCTAAGAAGACATCACCACCATCGTATTTCTCATACTCGCAGGACCACTCTCTATGGGGAGTGAAGTGAAAGGATGCACCTGAGTCAATTAACCATGCCTCATGATCTACATGTGTACTTGAAGAAGCCAAGTACACATCTCCATCTTCATCTGGGGTGGTTTTCGCCTCTGCAGAAGGAGCATCATCAGATCCCTTTCCTTTATCAGGAGCTTTAGATTTACAATCCCTTCTGAAGTGTCCTTCCTTACCGCATTTCCAACACACCACCTTTATAGGTTTTCCTGGAGATTTAGATCTCCCTCTAGATTTAGATCTCCCACTTGATGACTTATTTTTGCTTTTGTTCTGGGACCGTCCTCGTACATACAAGGCATCACCATTCTAGTTGTCCATATTTTTCTATCTCATCTCCTCCGTTAGCAAGGCTGAGACTATTTCATCAAACTGCAAAGCAGTTGCATTACTACCTATTGCAATAACCAGACTATCCCACGAATCTGGTAGAGAACACAACAAACTGATGCACTTATCTTCATATGACATTTTAATATCAACATATTATAATTGACTTACCAGAGTATTAAACGCATTCAGATGCTCTATCACCGAGTCTCCATCTTTCATCCTCAAGTTATACAACTTTTTCCGTAGGAATAGTTTACTCACCAGAGACTTAGATTGGTACAAAGTCCCTAACTTGTCCCACAGAGCCTTCGTCATAGCTTCCCCTGATACATTCAGCAATACTAAATCTTAGACACACAATCATATTATGCTCTTTGCCTTCCGATCCAACTTCTTCCATTCTTCATCGGTCACTCCGGTTGGTTTAGTACCCAGATCTACCACGATCCACTGATCTTTATCCACCAACAGATCCTCCATCTTGAGTTTCCACAACTCAAAACTCTGACCA